>BQNB010066410.1:4439-34571 GCA_026074375.1 Tanacetum coccineum
GTTGTGACAATCGTTGGAGTGTAAGGACCTTTAAGAATGCACTTCCGTAAGGCATCACCATTTGGTCTTGTATCAATGTATCGTAAGAACCGTGATCGCCATTGTGCATATCGTCCTGTTGCAAGCATTGGTGGACGATCCCTTGAACCTGCTGCCATTATGTTGTTATGCATTTGACTGTCGGTTGTGGAAGTTACACTTGGAGTTGTCATGATGAATGATTAAAGAATTATGAAGTGAAAAATGATTGAAGGATCTTAAGTGTTATGAGGTGTTGATTGGATTGTGGTTTTAATTGAAAGTAATTAATTTCCACGGGATTTTACAAGTCAAGGATTTAAACCGAGAAATTGAGTTCTTTCGCGGGATTTTACAAAATCGAGAGAAAACCGTGAAAAGTTAATTGTTGTTGTTAAAGTTTGTTGATTATGTGTCTTGATGTGATGTTTTGATTAAGCGGTGATTAATATATATTCCCAAATTCGGTCAAATACCACCTGATGCGCGGATCGACCTTGATCAAAACATGTGTTTTCAATGGATAAAACGCAAGAGTTCTTGGTCAAAAAAAATTCAATGGACAAAACGCAATGACTTTAGTCAAAACGCAAGAGTTCTTGGTCAAAACGCAACACTTGATCAAAACGCAACAATTGATCAAAACGCAACAGTTGATCAAAACGCAACGTGTCTACTCAAAACGCAACGTGTTTACTCAAAACGCAACGTTTCTACTCAAAACGCAACGTGTCTACTCAAAACGCAATGGATAAAAAATTTGGGCAGAGTAACGTTTTAGTCAAAACGCAATGATAATCTTCAAAACGCAACCTGTGGAGACAAAACGCAATGGTCAAAACGCAGTGACTCAAAACGCAGTGACTCAAAACGCAGTGACTCAAAACGCAGTGACTCAAAACGCAATGCCTCAAAACGCAGTGACCAAAACGCAATGGTCAAAACGCAGTCTCTTTTCTTCAAAACGCAATGTCTCGATACTCAAAACGCAACCAAGAAATTTTGTCAAAACGCAACAAGAACTTTGTCGGTAACCCTTAATCACTTCACTTCAATAAGATTAACAAGAAGATTAGGAAGAATGTAGAGAGAGAATCTAGAGCTAAACAAGCTATTACAAGTATTCTAAACAAGAAAGTACAAAGATTTACCAACTTAACCACGAAAATATAAATCAAACCATGGTTTTTTCTTGTTTTTTTTTTCTAGTTCGAACCAAGGAAAAAAAACCACGAAATTTGTTGTTTAATCCACAAATCAAACACGAAACACCCGAGGCTCTTGATACCAAATGTCGGTAACCCTTAAACACTTCTCTTCAATAAGATTAACAAGAAAATTAGGAAGAATGTAGAGAGAGAATCTAGAGAGAGAAAGTTAGAGAGAAAAATGGAATTGGATGATTAACTTGAAATGTTACAAATGAACCAACACCCTCTCCTTCCTTGGAGAGGGGGATTTATAGTGAAGACTAAAAGGCTTGCATGCCTTTAGTAATTCTACGGGGCGAGCTCGGGTTTACTTGGACATGGGCTTTTCACCGGATACACGTGACCGGTTAGAGTTTACAAATAAGACCCGTTTACCCGTCTAGCTATTACAACGTATATTATTTTAGTGACCGAGACCTAATATAATTATGAACGAACTTCCATTGTTCGACTCAATATTTTGAGGCTAACAATACTTAGCAACCACCATAATCATTACACCATGCCATAAGACATATTATAACATCATTTCAACCTTTCTTTCTTAGTCATATACTCTTAACATCTAAGCTTAGCTTTCTCTTTAAAGTCTCTACTAAAAGTTACACTCAAATTTCTTATTTCACCTATCTTATTTCCTACGACGTCTAACTAATCTTAAACTTCCATTTTCTACGTCCTTAATTCCTTTTCATGCTATGCCGAGAACACATAAGCCCACTCATCCATACTTCTTTATTTACATTAAGAAGTGTCCCAGTCAATGCAAATAAGGAAGTACAAACTTATGGTTCGGTGATTCATAATTTTTTTATTTAAATGAAGAGGCGTCCCAATCTATTTAAATAAGGAGATTATAAATCATCTTACTTACATACTTCTAACATAACACTCGAACTTGCTTAAGTCTTCATTACTTTCCCTTAGCCACTTATCGATACTCATTCATTTTTATATCATTCTTTGTAACCTTTGATCCAATCTCATTAACTTTTTCCCGAAGGAAACTTGGCTTTCTTCCCATAGGAATTCACCCATTACCGATACCCTTATGGTATCACTAACATTCTTAGGCTAACCCGAAGGATACCATCACATTAGGCTATCCTAAAGGATACCATTACATTAGGCTATCCTGAAGGATACCATTACATTTCACATTGGATCCAAGCTAATCTTAATTTATCGTTCTTTATCTTTTTGACATCTTTATACCTTCTTAATCATTTACTTTTTCATTTCCACTTTTATTGCCTCAAGCTATTTTACTTCACGCTTTATCATCTTTCTTTACATTATGCAAGATCCAATCGATATTTGCCATTTTCATGCATTACATATACATATACGTTTTCACATTTCATTTATCATTCTCCTGTCAACCCCAAGTTGACAACTTATCCAATTCTCTATGCATTAATTTAGTTCGCTTAGCTTTTCACTTATAAACCATTCATATGTTATTCTTATAATACACTCATTTACTTTACTTTATTCATCAATACATTTCTTTCATTTATTTACATGACTCTAGTCATTCTTTATCATTCATTTCCTTTGGTTTACCTTAAGGTAAGCTCATTTATCCACCTTACTTATCATACATTTCTTCTTATATAAACGAGATTGCATTCATTCTTTATTATTCGTTTAGCGCATTTAGCACCATTTAAGATTTTTTATGCAACTCTTCTTAAACATCATTCATTCATCACATTTATCTGTGTTTTGCTATCATGACTTACTCGACATGTTTCTAAATAACATGACTCATCATCATTAACTTTCTTATTAGAATGCATAAAAACATCACTTTAAATACTTAATAATTTTAGCTTAAGCAACTTTTCATAATTTAAGCACTTACACCTTCACTTGTTCGATTCACATACTTTCATTATTACTTATAAAAATGCAATCCCATGCACTTCACTTAGCTTAAGAACTTTATTAACTCATACCATCATATAATAATTCTTCCATATCATAATTCTTCAATTAACAACCTTTTTATAACTCAAATGTTTACACATTTACTGAGCTCATACTTCTCATAATATCATGCCATTCGTCATTCATATAACACTTAGACATGAGAATAACTTTCTTATACTTACATCACATAAGTACCATTTTTCAATTATAACTTTCTAACAAGCATTTAGCATTCTAATCAACGTCAAGGTCACATAATCAATGAACAAAACACATTGTATACTCATTGATATGTCTAAGCATCATCATTCTATTTGCCGCAAGCACTTAACTATCTTATAATAAAGGCATTCATATTCTTCGTTACTTTATCTTACGGCATACGCATCTATGAGCGGTCTAAGTTTAGGCATCCTATAGTGGAAACCTACTTCTCTTATATCGAAGCTCTGATACCAAGTTGAAACGCCTATTTCCCGACTATAAATTTGACCAAAAATTAAAACTTTTACTCATACGCTTGACCAAGAGTGACCTTACACTAATAACATTGGTATTAGTCTAAAATAGACACTTCTGCATCTAAATTGGACCCATTTCCTACATAACCCTTTTTAAGTTGGTAATAGTCTAAAATATACCTTTTTGCATCTAATGTGGACCCATTTTCTGCAGAATCAAAAATAGATCATTTTTAGTCTAAAATAGACTCATTTTCTGCAGAATCAAAAATAGATCCTTTTTTTTCTAAAATAGACCTATTTTCTACATAATCAAAAATAGACCCTTTTTAGTCTAAAATAGACCCATTTTCTGCAAAACAGCTTGTATTACTCGACTTAATACCAAAACTTCCAGAATTCCTTAACATAACATAATGCTTTATTTCCACAAACATTCGCGGTCCAAATGACTCAAAAACATATATCTTACGGGGTTTACCAAACACCCCGTTTGACCCATTTACATTCGCATAACGACCCATTTACCTTCATTCATCTACAAGACCCTTACCAAGGACATTGACACTTGACACTTAACACTTACAAACCATTAGGACACTTTTGGGGTTCAACTTTGATTTGAGCTCGGTATACAACTACTAAGCTCCTATGCACATTCTTCATTATACTTAATCCTTGCTTCCAAAACTTAACCTTTACCAAATGCTTTACCTTCTTCCCTTGAACCTACAAAACATTAGGCAACTAAACCGTAAGCATTACGCTTAGTAAGTAAACGGCAATAACATGACATTATACTTCATTTACCACATAAACATCCATTCTCAATCTTCATTAGTCCATAAGACTACATTCATCAAAATTATCACATTACACATTAAACACATTACATCATAACATTCAAAATATTACATACCTCAAAAGGGTCAATATAGTCTTAACCACCACCTGGGTTAGTTATACCAAACTAACCTCTATCTATTCTTAATCCAAGCTTTGTAACCAACATTTCATAAACCTCACACAAATTCAATTCACATAACACATATATAATAAAAATCCATATAATAGCACATTATAACCGGTTTACTTACCTTGAATCCAAGCCAAGGATATTAATAACATCATCATCATCATCATCATTCCATGCTATCCTTCCTAACCACAATTATACATATTCAAAAACTTCATAATATGGGGTTATACAACCCATAACTTTACTCAATATCCATTCTTTATCATCATATGATCATATGATGTAAAACCCACTTCCATATATTTAATAAATAATTGACCTTTACCCTTATTAACAAACATCTTAATTCTTGCCTTAAACTATCAATTACCCAAAACCCCCAAATTTGGGTACATGAACCCTAACCTTTAATTCTTTAATTAACTCAATTAGAGTTACTTACTTGTGTAAGATCATCACTATGGACTTATCCCTTGATATGAGACATTAAACCTCTTCATCATTTGATCATCAGGCATCATTGTTATAGTTTTTCCCTCCCTTTCTTCCTTTCCAAGCCGACACACACAAACACACTCTAAGATATGATGGAATTGTGTGGAAGTGTCTAGGGGATTATAGTTATATTAGGTACTACTTTGTTTATTTGGCAACAATGGTCCCTCAAGTCTTATTCTTTATAGATTAGCCACATTTACTTATATAGCACATTTACTACTTGAAAACTCTAGTCCTTCAAGTCATGTTCTTTATAAATGTGACTCATTATATTTTCTACTTTTATTTTACATATACATTGACTTATAGTTTGACTATCGGGTTTGACTAACCATTCACGTAACGTCTTCAAACTTACAAAAGTCATAGTCAAACTCATCCTATGGCATTATCGTAAATAAATACTTAAAAGCCTTTTTAGGGTGTTATAACTGTAACAGCCTCAACTGCATGATTTAATCAAGTGAAGTTCATTTATCCTTTATCACTTAATATGTTTATGTATTTTGTGATAGATTCTTATTCTTCTCCTTTATTTGGCATGCAAGGCTAGATCTATTAGTATTTACTTATGATTGCATAAAAATTAGATTGTAGATCCTTTTAATGTTGCTTCTTGTGATGGATGTGCGCATTAAAATTTAAAAAACTAGCCATAAGATATTAAATTGGCATAGACATATAGGGAAACGCGAATGTGTAGAAAGGATACCATCGGTAACAGTCTTCATACTACCTTACCCCTAATATGGTTGACCCCTCTTAAGATATTTCAATTGAATTTAATATACTCTTAGGGGCCTTATAATAATCTTCATACTACCTTACTTGTGCGTTGCCTTAACGGAATATTAAATAGACGGCGGGTTTGTGTAATTCGTTCATGACTTAGGAAATACTTACACAGATCATCACAACGGAATATTAAATAGACAGCCGGTTTGTGTAAAAAACGGACGAAAACGTAAAAAACGGACGAAAACGTAAGATATTGGACGAAAACGTGAAAAAAATAGACGAAAACGTAAAAAAATCGGACAAAAACTTAACAAATCAGACGAAAATGTAAAAAATGGGACAAAAACTTAAGAAATCAGGCGAAAACGTAAGAAAACAGACGAAAACGTAAGAAATCAGACGAAACGTAAAAAATCGGACGAAAACATAAAAAACGTACGAAACGTAAAAAAACGTACGAAAACGTAAAAAACGGGCGAAAATGTAAGAAATTGGACTAAAACGCAGAAAAAACTGACGTAAACGTAAGAAATTGGACTAAAACGCAGAAAAAACTGACGAAAACGTAAGAAATCGGACGAGACGTAAAAAACAAAGGAAAACGTAAGAAATCAGACGAAAACGTAAAAAATGAGACGAAAACTTAAGAAATCCGACGAAAACGTAAAAAACGGACGAAAACGTAAAAAAATTTGTAAAACAAACGAAAACGTGCCGAAACAAATGAAAAAGTATGAAAACGTATAAACGTAAAAAACGTTAAGATTTATATCAATCTTTAAGAAGTTGTAACTAATTAGTGTATTGGGCTTTTGGCCCATTCTAATGACCCATTCGACCCATTCTTGAGAGTCATTTGACTTATTCTTGATTTTCACACAAAGAATGAGGTGACCCATTTGCACCATCTCTTTAGTTTCACTCCACCTAATCCAACTTATGAGGTGACCCATTTGACCTATTTTTGTTTGAATGGGTTGAAATTGTCACCTCTACTATTATATATATATGACCGGTCAAGCTGCAAAACATAACCTAATTAGAAACATGTTTGTTAGCTCATCCTGTGGTACGACCAACACACGTGTAGTCAGCGATGAAACCAGGTATACAAAGGATTGACGTACAAAACTGTTATATAAAAGCACACATTTTTTTTAACCGGATGTGATTAAAAAAACTTAATTTTTTTTTACAAAAATTAACATTAAAACAACATAACTCGATCCATCATGTTCGTGACACCGCACGAGCTCCTCCTTTAGTGCGTAGCTGAAATTTTTTGTTTAGGATCAATTTAAATATTATATGCTTAGGTCCACATTACCACCAAAATCATTAGAAAGAAAACAAGAAAAAAAAAAAAAAAAAAACTTGAACCAGCAAGTTAACCCCCACTTCTACGAAACAAGTTATCATTTAAAAAATTCGGAGATAAACACAAGTTGATCGGTTAGTTCTGTAAAAAAAATTGTATGACCAATCTTGAACTTACAAAAATAGTTTAGTGTTCCAATGTTAGTCAAAATACTACTGATTAAGATATTGATTTTATGCACCACAATATTTCTTATTTTTCAACAAAATTTTGTTCAAACATTAAGCTTGAAAAGTCAAACGAGCCACCATTTGTAGAAACAAGAAGCATGTGTTCAAAGAGTTCAAAGATCGCATAGGTCATGGTGTATTAATTAATTAAGCAACTTTTTTATAAACTATTTCAGTTAAGTTTTATAAATTGTCATCTATTTTGCATGTAAGTTGATCATGAAATTTTCTTGAAGTCTATGGAATTATATACTTTTGTATGTTACTTAGTTTTTAACACATGTTAATATGTATGAAATGGTTAATACAAAACAATATAATACAACTTGCAGGGGAAGATATAAGGTTGCATGGAGTAAGGCACTCTTCACCATTCAAAACCAAAAGTGACTTTCAATTTGTTATGCCGGTGTCATAAACTCACGCGCGAGTTCGAGCTTCAGAGGTGAACCACTCACTACCGGTGAGTGGTAACTTGATGGACCCATTTTTTTTATTTAATTTTTTTTATTTGGTTTGTGAGTGTGTGTGTATTTAGTGGGGTATATTTTATATAAAGTAGGTATTTTAATGAAAGGTGAGTTTAGTTGAAAGGTGAGTGTTATTACGGTTGAAAGGTGAGTGATAAAGTTGGAGAGAGAAAGCTGACGTGGCGCTAAGATGTAAGGTGAGTTTGGTCTTGTTACTCCATCCAGCCTAATAAAAAGGAGATTATTTTCCTTAAATCATTCAACTTGGACTCGCAACCTTTATATTCTCCCACGTTGCATGAGCTTTGATTTTCTGCTTCCCAGCTAGTCAACAAATGTGTATCCCATTTTCCCCTATAAATTTCACTCCACTTTTGCACATAAACCACAACCAAACATTACTCAGTAGTCACTGATTTATCTCCTCATACACAAATTTCTGATATGGCTAGAGTCCTTGAGTACAAAATTCTCGTAACACTTTTCGTGTTACTTAACTTGGCCTTCTTAATAAGTGCACGGCCATTAAACATTCTAAATACAGCTGCTTGTCCTGACGACAATAGTAATGTTTTTAATCATTTCTCTTTGGGATCCATTTTAGATGCAGGACCAAGTCCCGGCATAGGACATGGGGTCGAAGACAAGGCCATAGTAGGAGGAATCAAGGCTGGGCCTAGTCCTGGAATCGGACATGGGTATGCATTGGGTGGAATCAAAGATGGACCAAGTCCTGGAATCGGGCACAAGTTTGTAAATGCTCCAACGCTTGGAGAACTTAAAAAATCTGGTCCAAGCCCTGGTGCTGGTCACTAGTGCGGTCGATTGTTCCTAAACATGCTCTTTTCGTATAGACTAATATTCATTGTTCTTTCTTCAGCATTCAGAAAAGCACGATTTGTTGATGGCAGTGAGCATTGATTCCACATCCAATTATTCAAAAAATTTCGTTTTTGTAATATAAAAAATTACGTATACTTTTTTATTCATTATTGTTGTATTTTTTGTTCATGCGTGTTCAAATGATCCCAATTTTTGGCTGAAATGATGATACAAAACAGTCTCCTAATTTGCAAACTGTCTTAACTTTTATACAGAATTCAATCAAAGTCTTAATTGTTAATAGTTGATACGACAATAATTCTTTAGTAAATCATTACTTATGTATGATATTCTTGCTTCTATTTTGTGAAAAATTTCCGAACATTTGTTACGTTCTAAAACCAAACATCTGGACGAACATAAGATCTCGTATAGATATGTATGGACTTTCTTCCATATAGTTGAAATGCAAACTATCAAACTCTTTCCCCTTTTCCCATTCCTACAACTTGCAAGACCAATGCTATTCTTTTCTACTTTTCAAGTTGGAATGTTTCATTATATTGGCATGGCCGGAATGATTATTTACTTGGAATGGTCTCATGTTGGAATGCTTTTGCTAGTTGCAACGGTTTCTTCGAGTCGATCGGACTCTTTTCATTGCCTATAAATTGAGGCATCTTGGAGAGTTTCATTTTCACACACAATGTTGGAATGTATGGTAGTTGGATTAGCCGTACACAACTAGAAATGTGTGAGCCTATTGGGGGCACACACGTTAAACACATAGAGTGCGTTATAAACTTCACGTACGTTTCTAAAGTAAACCTAAAGACCAAAAACGACTAGACAAATAATTTCTAAGGCTTCCTAAGGGTGGTAGCCGGCTAGTAATAATTCTAGAGGGTAGTCTAAGGTTTCGTTGGTTGTTGGAGATAAGAAGTGTGGAGGAGTTGTGATAAGAATTGAACTCAAGGTTTCCTATTCTTATCACAATTAGGGTTGAGGTAGTATATATATACCCTCATCTAGTAACACAGACGTGTAACACAACCCTAAACACAGAAACATATTGTCCCTTCCCTCCTCTCCACTTACAACAGCCGATCAAACAAAACCCTAATTGAGTTTGTTTGATTTTCGGTTCCTTATTTACTCACTGCTCAAATTCGGTAGACCCATAAAGGATTTTAGAGGTGTGATTCGATCCCACATATATTCCAACAGGTGTATAAAACGTGGTTTACTTGTTCTCAATTGTTGATAGAAGGTAGAAACGATCTAGGGAAGTGTTTGGTGATTTTCGTGTGGTTCTGTCCATTTTCGGTAGAACAGAAATCGGTGAAACCCTAGCTTCCAACTTCTGGTTTTCGTACAGGTTTAAAGAGGTTTCATTAGGTACTAATTCAGGGGTATTTGGTATTCAATAGTATTTTTGGGTTTATACGTGAGGTTGGACTAGCATTCTGGGCGTGCTTGTTAGACGTTTTTGTGTGATCACTCGTAGAGGTGGCAACTTATCCACTTAGTTTCAATTTGCTATTTGACTTCAAGGGTTAGTTCCTATGTTTTCCTTTTTTTATTTATTGTGTGTTAATCATAATGCCATCATACTTTATCCATATATGTTTGCGACTCGTTAGTGTTAATGGTTATCATTTTACAAATCCCAACAGTGCATCACGAGTCCAACTCGTTTGGTGATTTATGGGTTTACACACATAATTAAACACCTAGTGCTGCATGAAATACTGATTTATTTAATTTTTATTAGAAAATTATGCCATGATATGCAATCCTTGCCATAAATAATGAATAAACACCTAGAATTCATTCTAATTAACTTGATAAGAAGAGAAAAGAAATAAAAATAAAATGTTAATTAAGCTGCCATGTTATTCTATTTCTAGTTTTATCTCACTTAAGACTCACGAAAACATGCTAAATGATGGAGGAGGCGATCTAGGTACATTAGCCAGAAAACCCTAGAGAGAGTCTTATGGTTCTCCAATTGGGAAGAAACCTTTTCAGAACTCGAGGCAGATATATGATTTACTGCCTTTCAATATAAGAGTCTGTCTTCACTTCTACTCCAATTTTCTGTCTGTTTTAATTGCTTATATGTGATATGTCATGTGATGCTCAATATTTGCAAATAGACTTTATGAAACTCTTAAAAACATACTATAACTTAAGAGAAATTTGGGATTGAACATGTTTCTAATATTACAACACATAAGCATACTCCTTGAGACCATGTTATATAAACAATGAAATTTGAATTCTGTTTAATCTTAGTATTATGAGCGCAATAGTAAGGTTGAATTGATCTTTAATCTTCTCCCGCCCCACTACATGCTTCGGCATATGAGGGAATTATTGGAATTACTTGTGTCTTCGGACGCATGTAGGAGTACAATATAGGGTTTGATCAATTTGTAATCCCACCATATTGGCAACTATAAAACTAATGTTAACAAAAGGGGTTTCTTAACATACAATAGCATCATTAGTCAATTGGAAGTACGGCTCACCCATTATGGACAAACTATAAGAGAAGTTTAAGGCGGGTGTAACTAAGGTTCCCCAAAAGAAGTCAGGTTTTTAATACGCTTCGCGCTGACCTGTTTCTCCGCTTCTTTGTGCGTCCAAAATGGAGCTACCGAGAACATTTGACAAAATGATGTCTATACCAAAAAGGTTAACAAAATGTTTTCTTAACTTTGTGCTACAAGTTGTTTTGCATGCTTCTTGTACACGATTTTGTCACATTTATGTGTATACCCTTATGTGAAATTTTAAGTCTATGCCAGCCAAAACTAGAACACGTGCATTTGGATTGTCTTCTCTGGTCAGACCTCAGGGCCTTTCCAACCCATGGCGAATTTTTTCCATTGGTTAGACCTTTGTCAATTTTCGCACGTTCTTTTTTAGTGGACTTAAATCGAGTTACCTGGTCAGACCTCAAACCTGAGGCATAAGATAAGACTAAATATGCTTTTGACATTACTATAAGAGTTACTAATGTCATTAGTCTCATAAATCTAAGAGTTGCATTCCATGCAATTAACGCTCGTCGCTTACCTCTTGCCCCACTTGTTTACACGTTGGTCAGACCTCCGGTAATAAGTGGGAGGTCAAGTTGGATCTTAGTCTTATTAGTAATTAATTGGGTAGTTAATTCTTTTAAGAATTTAATTATCGACAATACTAATATTTGAACTTTTTCTAATTGTAGATGACAACCTCGTCAGCTAACAATTCGGTCTTCAGGGGTTTCTTCGAGAAACAAAAACTGACTGGACCCAACTTTATTGATTGGTATCGACAACCTAGGATTGTACTCACAATTGAGGATAAGTTGAATTATCTAGAGTAGCCACTTCCACCTGATCCTGTAGCTCTAGAGGGTCAGCTAGTTGCTCCTGAAATCACTGCAGCTCATATTGCTTGGATTAAAGGATCAAAAGAGATTGCTGGACTCATGCTCATGACCATGGAACCAGAGATCAAACAAAATCTAGAAAACCTTCATGCTTATGAGATGTTACAGGAGTTAAAAACTCGGTTTGCTCAACAAGCAGAGCAGGAGCTTCTTCAGACTGTGCGAGAATTTCACTCTTGCAAGCAGGAAGAAGGGCAGTCTGTTAGCTCGTACGTTTTAAAAATGAAGGGCTGTATAGACAATCTAGAGCGTTTGGGGCACCCCGTGTCACTCAACCTTTGAGTGAGTCTTATTTAAATCTCACTGCGTAACGAATTTGACAGTTTTGTGTAGAATTACAACATGCACGGCATGGGGAAAACAATTAATGAGTTGCATGCTATGCTAAAGCTCTATGAGCAAACTCTGCCCCAAAACAACGCACCTTCTCTTCATGCTATTCGAGCAGGTAAGGTCTAGAAAGGGAAGAATAAACATAAGAAACTGCAACCCCAACTGGCTACTAAGGGACAAAATCAAAGAAAGGGGAAAAATAAGCTCGTTTGTGCTCCCAAACCCAAGATTCCCCCTCCACCCAAGAGGGAAAATCCAGCCAATGACTCGATTTGTCATGAGTGTGGTGAGACAGGTCATTGGAAGAGGAACTGTCCTCAGTACTTAGCCGAGTTACTGAAGAAACAGAACACAGCTTCAGGAGCTAGTGGTTCAGGTATCTTCACTATAGAACTCGATACTTTCTTTAATAGATTATGGATCTATGACACTGGTTGTGGTACTCATATTTGTAATACAACACAGGGTCTAAGGGCAAGTAGGAAACTAAAGCCGATGGCTCTTAGCTTATACGTGGGCAATGGTCAACGTGAAACTGTTGAAGGAATTGGCGTTTTTCATTTATGTCTCCCAAGTGGATTAGAGATTGTTTTGAACAATTTTCATTATGCTCCCTATAGGATACTTCTGTTTCCCCGGATTGTACGAAGGATGGATTCTTAACTGCTTCGTGAATAATACAATTCAAGTTTCTAGGAATAACATGGTTTATTTTAGTGCTATCGCAAGGGATGGTATTTTTGAAATTGATTTGTCTAATTCTTATGTAAATGATAGTTCTATATATACTGTAAGCTACAAATGAGCCAAGTTAGACTTGGACTCTGCTCTCTTATGGCATTGTCTTATTGACACGATTAGCAGAAACCGCTTAATGAAATTTGCAACATGATGGACTTCTCAATTCAACTGACCTTAGGGATTTCGAAAAATGCGGCTCTTGTATGTCTGGAAAGATGGCAAGGAAACCTTTCACACATCAAGTGGAAAGGGCCAAAGATCTACTTTGACTAATACAAACCGATGTATGTGGCCCATTTAAGATTATGTCAAGACAAGGAGCGAGATACTTCGTCACTTTCACTAACGACTTTAGTCGTTATGGTTATGTTTACTTGTTAAAGCATAAACATTAAGTGTTTGAAACTTTCAAAGTGTTTCAAAAGGAAGTAAAAAATCAACTCGGTAAGACCATAAAATCGCTATGTTTTGATCGTAGGGGCGAGTATATGAGTCAAGAGTTTTTGGATCATCTAAAGGATCATGGAATTATCGCCCATCGTACTCCTCTTTACACGCCACAACACAATGGTGTGTCGGAGAGGAGAAATAGAACCCTATTGTATATGGTTCGATCCATGATGAGTCAAACAACTATTCCAAAGTCCTTTTGGGATTATGCTCTTGAGACTGCTACACGCATTCTCAATATGGTTCCAACTAAGAAGGTTGAAAATACATCATACGAAGTATGGCATGGGCAAGCCCCTAAGCTGTCTTACTTAAAAGTCTGGGGTTGTGAGGCACTTGTTAAGCGAGATACTCTTACCAAGCTTGACAAGTTAGAACCCAGGTCTATTAAGTGTATCTTTATAGGATACCCAAAGGAAACGATGGGTTATTCTTTCTACTACCCACCTGAGAATAAAGTCCTTGTTGCTCAGAATGCTGAATTCCTAAAGAATAGTCTTATAACTCAAGAAGCAAGTGGGAGTCTAGAAGATCTTGAAATTATTCAAGAAGAAGATACGCATCCTTCTATAGATACTAGCTTACATCATGAAGAGGATGATCTATAACTAGATGAACCTCAAAGTGATATCATTCCCATTCGTAGGTCCACAAGGACACGAAATGCCCCAAATCATATGTGGCTTTATACATATATCTGGAGGAGCATGATTTTAAGTGATCTGGTGAACCCTCCTAAACTATAAAGCTGCATTGTTAGACCTTGAGTCTGATAAATAGCTGAGTGCTATGAATGTGGAAATGCAATCCATGAAAGACATCGAAGTTTGTGACTTAGTTTATCTTCCTCCTAACAGCAAAACCATTGGCAGCAAGTGGCTCTTCAAGAAGAAGACCGACATGGATGGAGCTGTACACACCTATAAAGCTCGTCTTATGGTGAAGGGTTATACTCAAACCCAGGATTGATATGGAGGAAACCATCCTCTCCTGTTGCAGACATTAGAGCTATTAGGATTCTTATAGCCATAACAACGTTTTATGACTATGAGATTTGGCAAATGGATGTCAAAACTGCCTTCCTCAATGGATATCTCTCTGAAGAGGTTTACATGGAGCAACCTGAAGGTTTTGTCAATCCAAAATATCCAAACCGAGTATGCAAGCTGAAGCGTTCCATTTATGGGCTTAAGCAAGCATCAAGGCAATGGAATAAACGATTTGATGATGAAATAAAGAAATTTGGTTTCACTCAAAATCGTGATGAGCCATGTGTATATCTAAAAGCTAGTGGGAGTAATGTCACTTTCCTAATCTTGTATGTCGATGACATATTGATCATGGGAAACAACATTCCAATGTTACAAGATGTAAAATCCTACCTTGGAAGGTGTTTTGCTATGAAAGATTTAGGTGAAGCTGCATATATTCTTGGAATCAAGATCTACAGAGATAGATCATGGCGGTTAATTGGTTTGTGTCAAAGTGCTTATATCAAAAAAATCTTAAAGCGATATCACATGGAGAATTCCAAACGTGGAAGTATCCCCATGCAAGAAAAGCTTAGATTGAGTAAATCACAAGGTGCTTCAACACCTGCTGAATTGAAGCGCATGCAAAATGTTCCATATGCCTCGGCTGTGGGTTCTATTATGTATGCTGTGAGATGTACTCGCCCTGATGTTGCGTTCGCTCAGAACATAACAAGCCGATTTCAACAGAATCCAAGTGATCTTCACTGGACTACTGTTAAGAACATTCTGAAGTATCTCAGGAATACTAAGGACATGTTTCTAGTTTACGGAGGTGATATAAAATGAGAGCTCAGGGTTTCTTGCTACACTGATGTTGGATATCTGACGGATGCTGATGACCTCAAGTCTCAGACTGGATATGTGTTCATTTTAAATGGAGGTGTTGTTGATTGGAAGAGTGCCAAGCAAAGCATTTTCGCTACTTCATCTGCAGAAGCTGAGTATATTGCTGCCTATGATGCTTCTAAGGAAGCCGTTTGGGTTAGGAAATTCATTTCTGGGCTTGGTGTTGTTCCCACAATTGAAGAACCCATAAATATGTATTGTGATAATACTAGAGCAATTACCATAGCTAATGAATCTGGAATCACTAAAGGTGCTAGACATTTTCGTGCCAAAGTTCACTACCTTCGTGAAGTTATTGAATTTGGTGACATAAAGTTAGAAAAAGTTCACACATATGACAACTTAGCTGATCCTTTTACTAAAGCGTTGGCTTTTCCAAAGCATTCAGAACATACTAGGAATATTGGAATGCTTCCAGCTAGTAGTCTCATGTAAATCTGTGTTTATTAGTTGTTTGAATAATTGGGATTGTAAGACAATTTTATTTTCTGATAAATAAAGATACGAGGTATTTGTTTTCATTCATATAATAATTGTTATCCTATATTTGCATATTTAATCCTTGAATGATTTATCATTCTAAATATGTCCATTGTCGGTTAACAATATGGGAGTATTGTTACATAAGGCAAATGTGAGTGTTGGTTATATTCTTTGAATATATGGATGGTTCCCGCCAAACTCATATGTTATTCACAAGGGATGCATATTGGACACCCCAACCTTCGAAAATTACTTTATGGATCCGTTGTCATAAGTAAAATTTCGAAAATGGTTAGTTAAGTCATCCTTAGACTTGAGAATACAAACAAGTTCTGGTATGTGTGGATATCACTTTTTAATTCTAAGTCAAACATTGTCTTGAAAATGGTAATTATAAATACTATTACTGGAAGTGATGTGAAGCAGCATTCACAACACTTGTATTCGACAAGAATTTGTTCCTCCACTTGATGTGCAGAATGATACCATTGGCGCCTCTCCAGAATTAATAAGATAATTGTTTGGCCGAACCCAAAGGGTAATGCAAGTTGATTCTTGATTATATTTGGTATATTTGTATTAAGTTCTATAACGAGAATCTAAATAGTTAAACTATATGGAATGAGTTAGGATCCATATCCATGGTTTAACGGTATGTGAACAAAGAGATGATTATAGCAAGAGATAAATAACCATGCTACTGAGAATGTTTATGAAACTTGATCTCAGACATTTCTAGTTTTAAAAACGAATGTGAGTGTTGCTAGACGTTTCCGTCGTTAGTATATGAGTTGTCTGCTACTCCAACTCCCAAGTGGGAGCTGTTGGAATATGGTAGTTGGATTAGCTAAATACAACTAGAAATGTGTGAGCCTATTGGGGGCACACACGTTAAACACATAGAATGCGTTTAATGCTTCACGAAACGTTTCTAATTATAAACCAAGGACCTAAATGAGCAAGACACGAAACCCTATGGTCCCCTAGTGAAGTAGCCGGCCATAGAAGGTTCCTAGAAGGTGTCTAGGTACATTTCTTGGAGATAAAGGAAAAGGGAAGTGTTGTGATAAGGCTTGACTTCTAGTTTTATGGTCTTATCATGATTATGGTTTAAGTGGTATATATACCCCTTCACCCAAGATCATATACACGATATATACATCACAAACACTCCCTCAAATCAGTTTTGCACATCCCTTTTCTCTACAGCCGAATATATCAAACCCTAGTTAGGGTTTATAGGATTTTCGGTTCTCTCGTCCTTTTTCTGTTGGAATTTGGTGAACACATAAGGGGTGTTCAAAGTGTGATTCGATCCCATAACATTCTCAGCGGGTTTAGGACCTTGGTTTATAGGTTGTCAAGGCGTGACAACGCCTAGAAACAAGTAGGGTTTGTGTTTGGTGATTTTCGGTTGGATTTGGTGAAATTCGGTAGAAACGAATTTGGTACAAGCCCTAGATCTCATTCCAGATTTTCGGTTCATTACACAAGGGTGGTTTTTGGGTCTTAATTCAGGTTGTGTTTGGATACAAGTGTTGTTTGGGATACATGTGAAGTTGGACTAGCATCCGGGTGCATTCGTTGGACGTGTTTGTGTGAGCACTCGTAGAGGTGGTATCTTAACCACTTTTGTTTCATTAACATTTGATTCATCAAGAGGTTAGGTTTCTATTATCCCTTTGTTTATTTGTTGTGTGTTAATCATATGTACCAAACATGATACATATCTGTTGCGTACTCGTAGTATTAATGGTTAACATTTATTTAAATCCCAACAACTGTAACTTAAATCATCTTAGACCTTGATGTTGCACTTGTTTATGATTCTGTGACTAATGGGGACCAAACCAAAATGCACACTCCTAAGTCCTAATTGCTCACTCATCTTAATTCTTAATCTTTATAAACACATTCAGAGAACGAACGAGTTCAGTAAAAAGCAAATTATAAGCACAACATAATAGCAAAAAAGTTACAATTGGTTTTCCCATTGTGTCTTTTTTTTTTGTAAAGGGTTACCCCGGTAAAGTAAAATAAAACCCATTGTGTCTTTTCTTCCGGTGGAAAGAGTGAACAAACTAGAATCCAAGGGCAAGTCCCTGTGATAAACAGAACTTGATCTAACTATAACGAAACTACTTACACTACTACTGTAACTTACAATAGACTATAAAAACAAATGGCAGCAGCTGAAGACACCAGCATCTTCCAATTAATAATACTTCTTCAGTCTTTACTTCTTTGATATGAGAATCATCTTAGCTAGCGTGCCATATGATACCAATGAAGTTAGCTAGGGGCAAGTCGGTTCAATCCACGCACAAGGGAAACCATGATGTATAGTCTCGGAGATATTGACAATGATACCTACATGTTTCAAGAGAGTAAAATACTATCTTCCCGTTTCCTTTATCTACTCGTGGAAAATAGATCTTGTTCTTCATTTGCGGTGATTTGGCTTCAATGCAGAAAGATGATACGCCACAAATATAAATCATGTACTTTCCTAAACCATTTATTTTCTTCCTTTTTTTTGTAGGATTCGTCAACTTCATCGCGAATACCTCAACAGTTTATCCATCCTCTTCTACAATGACTTGTAAAAGATGTTGATGACATTTCATTAGATAATATTCAGCTGGAGATCTGCAACAAGTTTGTGGTGCTTCAGCTACAACTTGCATCCGAGCATAATCTTTATGCCCCAAATCTTTGAAAACATTAAGTTGTCCTTCGTTACACAAGACATAAAGGTCTCGCCCATTGAAAATAGGAGAATACGCATTAAATGTTGGGCAATACGGATCTGTACCACCTAAATCCAAAGTAAACATATGGCATGATGCATCCCCAACTCCGAAATGAATGAAAACATGATGTAAAGTGAATACAACTACCATACAATCAGGGGAAGTGGGTGCTGCTGAGAAACATAATGATCTTAAATTAAAATGCTCTGTGGGAAGCTGGTGGCTATCAGATGTGAAGGGGTTAAAAAACACGAGGCGTCCAGAATATTGATAATAACACAACCACCAACCAAACATAGAATAACAGATTCTTGTACTTAATGGAAAATATGGAAAATTTTCTGTAATGTACTTATCACCAATTATGGGATGTTTGAGAATGATAGCACCTTGTTCGTTATTTACCTCAGTTAGCCATGGTGAAACGGATAAATATATCTGCAATCTCATTTGTGTTGTTTGGTTGCTCCACTTTATCAAAGGCGCTGCTAAACGACAAAGTTTGCATGTAGCACGAAAGTTCAAATATTCGACACCAGAAGAACATTCCATAATCATTTCCAAAATATGTAACGGGATATTGAGCAAGCGTGATTCGTTCGCCTTACTATTATATTCAACATCATCATTATTTGTATATCCTGATATTACAAATAACCTATCATTCTCATCGACCGCTTCTTGTCTATTATTGTCAACATCACCTTCTGAACCTCTAGCAATATACTTCCGCTTCATCTACGATTTTCACAACAAATCAAGAAACATAGTTAACTAATGACAAGATAAATAAACTTACGTACTACTGTAATCGCAATACTGAAAAAGAAAACCAAATTTAATAAGTTGTGCAGTAAACAAACGTATTTCATATCTTAAGTAATAAACCAACCTATGTTTTCAAACAATTAAAATTGAGTTCATCGCGTATTTTTTTGAATTTGTTGATGAGTTTGGCTAATAAATTTGATGTTTATATATAAATTCAAGCTTTTCGAGCCGAGCTCATGCCTTAATCGAGCCGAGGTCAAGTCTGGATGATTCAAGCTCGTCCAGCTATCAAGTCAAGCTCAAGCCTACCTTAGAGCATCTCCAATGCATCAATCTTCAATGACATGATGTATTTATTGCATTAATGCATTCCGTACAAGAGAAAGAAAGTTTTTTAGCAAAAACTTGGGTTTATCAAGTCTTTGCAAAAAGCTATCCATGCAATAAAAAAAACTCATTCAAAAAGCTTTTTAAAATAGTAAAAAACTATTTTTAGTTTTTGCATTAGAGATGTTGTTATAATTTTCGAGCCAAGCTCAAGCCCCGTCAAGCTGGAGACCGGCTTGACTCGATTACAACCCTAGTTATAAGTGATTCCAAACACCCTCTTATATAAGCAATACTAATGTTTGTTAGGAATTTATGATCACAGAAATCTGAGAGTCGTGTAAACACTTTCAGATCGAAGTATTTCGATGGTTCTATCGAAATCTTAAATCGGATAAAACTCAGATTATGAAACGAGAATGTGTTTTTTTATGTAATGAAAACAGAACCAGAGATGTGATGAATATGTGACCAACAACAACAAAACGGATTTTCGGTTATAACTGCATAGCAGTTAGTTTAACCACCAAACCAGTTAAATAAAATGGGCTTCGCCCCGAATGATAATCATAATAACACCAAACAAGTGTGCACTCCGCACAACCCCGACTTGTTGAACATTTATCATGATTACACATTGGTCAACTAAGTCAATCCATTACACTTAAATCATATGGTGACGCAAAATCACCAACAATGTTTGTGATCGTAAAGTTTTACTTAAACACTTAAGTATAAGCATGGCCAAACACGTACACTTTTATAAACACATTGATAAGCACTTCTTTAGCCATTGCTAATCATAATTGATGCAACATGTAAAAACTATATTATACGATCAACTAAAACGGAAAAAAGAGATAATATAATCATCATACCTCAATATTTAAAATGGTGACTTTCAAGCAGAAACCAAATTTCGAACAAAATCTTAAGCTCTTTTTAAAGGTAAAAGAGTGACTTAATGGTGTATGTCTCTTAAAATTAGGATAAGTATACGGCACGTAATAGTTTGTTTCCTTTTAAAAGAATTTTTGTTATAATTAGTTGGAAATATTAGTTTGGAAGTTTATTACTCATAAAGCATGAGGTACAATTAGTTGATGCATCAACTAATTGTACATGGCACACAACATAAGGTACAAGTTGGTGAAGCAACTAACACCACATATGTTTGACTAGGTATGAGGAGACCTGGTAAAAAGAGAAGTGCAGATTCGTGAATCATATAACTCCCATTTTCTCCATAACTTTAGGGAAAAGAGAGTGACCACTTCTTTCAGTTACCAGGTTGTGTTGATGTATATAAGAACAATATATAGTTCTGATAAACACAAAAAAATACATACCTGATCATATTGTTGTTGCCATAAAAGACTTCCTTTTAAGTTACTGTCTACCGCTATTGCGTTGCAAACCGGTGTCGTTGCTGCTCAAGGTTTGCGTGTGCGAACTGTATACATCCTGAAGTGCCCGGCTCGTAGACTCCACAACTTTACGGGGTGCCGTTCGTACTTAAAAGGACAGGGATTAATCTCCTGTACAGTTCTGTCTTTGTGGTGTTCATTGTTTTCAATCAGACATGAAGAAGATGGAGGTTAAGTTAGATTTTGTTGCTGCACTTTGGGGTTTTGCTGCTACGTTTTGGGTTAGATACTTGCTGTCCAGAATGTACACAAATGGCCTTCAAGCCAATTTTGTGATATTGGTTCTGTTTTCAAAAGTATCAGTAAGCTATCTTACTTTATTTGGTTCAATACTTATTATTCATTTCAATTTGATATGTGCTGAGTTATGTAACAGAATATATGTACTTCATATATTCAACAATCTTTTAATTATGATTCGTGCAATTCCAATTGAACCAAATAAAAGTCTTGTGAAGGCTGGAATTTCTAAGAAGAGAATTTCCAAACGCGGGCCATTAAGACTAAAATTGAGAAAACTAAAACGGAAACCAAAATCAGTTGTTGGTCACATATCAATGATGGCTACTGTCACTCGGAATCCCAGTGCTAACGGATGGTATCTTGACTCTGGAGTCACAGTTCATGTTTGTGACTCGAGAGACAAGTTTGTAGACTATCAGAAAGTTACGGGTAAACAAGTGATAATGGCTAACAGTGATAGAGCTGATGTTTGCGGGTTTGGAAATGTGAAGCTGAAGTTCACTTCTGGTAAAGTTATAACTTTGCAAAATGTGTATCATGTTCCCTCGATTCCAAAATGCCTTATATCAGTTAGCAAATTGGATGAACACGGTTTTAAAATCACCTTCGAGTCAAGGAAAGTTGTGATTTCAAAACACGGTGTATTTGTGGGAAAAGGATACATTCTGGGAGGGATGTATCGTGTAGATGATAGTAGTGGTTCGGTTGGTAAAATTCATAAAACTAATGTTTCTGTTGTTGAACCTTATTTTGAAACTAATGAAAATTCCGTTTGTACAATTTCTTTATGGCATAAACGTTTAGCACATACAAATGTGAAAAACATTGAAAAGATGAAAAAACGGATTAATAAAATTTCAAAATAAAGATTTCAAAAAATGTGAAACATGTGTAAAATCAAAGTTTGTGAAACCATTTCCAACCGTTAAACGTGAAACTACACTACTTGAATTGGTACACTCTAATATTTGTGAATTGAATGGAATACTTACTCGAGGAGGTAAAAGGTATTTCATAACATTCTGTGATGATTCCAGCCGTTACCTTTATGTATACTTATTACGATCGAAAGACAAAGCTTTTGATTCATTTAAAGTGTACAAAGTTGAGGTAGAGAATCAACTCGGTAAAAGGATTAAAATCCTTAGGTCTGACCGAGAAGGGGAGTACTTTACTAGGATGTTTGATGCATTCTGCGAAGAGAATGGTATTAAGCATGAACGCACCTCTCCGTATACACCGCCACAGAACGGTTTAGCCAAATGGAAAAACCGAACCCTTGTAGAGATGGTTAACTGTATGTTGAACCAATCTGGGCTACCGACTAACTTATGGGGAGAAGCCTTGTTAGCCGCGTGTCACATTCATAATAGAATTACTAGTCATGTAATTCCTACGAGTCCATATGAGTTATGGAAAGGTAGAAAACCAAACCTGGATTATGTAAGAATCTGGGGGTGTGTGGCCTACTATCGAACACCTGATCCTAAAAGGTCAAAACTTAGAGCTTGAGGTATTAGAAGTGTGCTTGTTGGATACACCAAAAATAGCAAGGCTTATTGATTATTGGATGAAAGAACAGGTGTAATTATAGAATCCAGAGATGTGGACTTCTTTGAAGATAAATTTTCAAATGATGTCGACTATTCTCATACGGAGCTAGTTCCAACTCCTTCTGGTTCGTCTCGCGGAGAAACCTCCACAGAGATTAATGAACCACGACGGAGCATACGAGCTAGAAAGGAGAAAGATTTTGGATCGGATTTTTTCTCTTACTTAGTTGAAGGGACCCAAAAGAAAGTGACAAGAGAGATTATTTTCACTATCAATATCGATGACGACCCTAAGACTTTCTCGGAATCCATGTCATCTCATGATGCTCCTTTGTGGAAGGAAGCTATTAAGGATGAAATGGATTCCATTCTTGGAAACCAGACTTGGGAATTAGCAGAACTTCCCAAGGGCGTGAGACCTATAGGTTCTAAGTGGGTGTTTAAGAAGAAGCTTAACCCAGATGGATCGATATCTGCCTTTAAAGCAATATTAGTTGCTAAAGGCTACAGGCAGAAAGAGGGGATTAATTACTTTGATACGCACGCCCCTGTAGCTAGAATCAGTTCTATAAGAACTCTTATAGTAATTTCTGCAGTTAAAGGGTTGTACATTCATCAAATGGATGTGAAAACAGCCTTTTTAAATGGTTACTTAAACGAGGAGGTTTATATGGAGCAACCCAAAGGTTTTGTGATACAAGGACAAGAGAACAAAGTATGTAGACTTGTTAAGTCCTTATACGGGTTGAAGCAAGCTCCAAAGCAGTGGCATGAGAGGTTTGACACTACTGTTACTTCTTTCGAGTTTCAACACAACAGTGCTGATAGGTGTATTTATACCAAAAGTACGAAAGAATATACAGTTGTGATTTGTCTTTATGTCGATGATATGTTGATCATTGGAATAACTTTTGATGGTATATTGGAGACAAAGTCTTACTTATCCTCGAACTTTAAAATGAAAGATCTTGGAGAGGTAGACACCATTTTAGGAGATAAAGTGAGAAGGACAAACAATCAAATTTCTCTAAGTCAGTCTCATTACATTAGTAAGATACTCACTAAGTTTCGGCACTTGAATATCAAGGAATGTAACACTCCTTTTGAAACAAGTGTGAAACTTGAAGTAAATTCTGGTCGTGCAGTAGCTCAACTAGAATATGCGAGTGTCATTGGTAGTTTGATGTATGCCATGCATTGTACTAGACCTGACATTGATTTTGTTGTAAGCAAGTTAAGCCAGTACACGAGTAACCCGAGTTTGGAACACTGAGATGCAGTGTCAAGAGTACTAGGATACTTGAAGAGAACTTGTGCTCTTTAACTGACATATACGTCATACCCGGGAGTCTTGGAAGGGTATTCAGATGCAAGTTGGATAAATCACTCTAGTAATTCTAAATCCACAAGTGGTGGATTTATACACTTGCTGGAGGAGCTATTTCTTGGGCGAGCACGAAACAAACGTGTATTTCTCATTCTACTATGGAAGCTGAGTTTATTGCATTGGTTGTAGCAGGAAAGGAGGTTGAGTGGCTTCAGGATTTGTTAATGGATATATGATTGTGGCCCGGTCTAATGCCCTTAATTCCCATGTACTGTGACAGTAAAGTTGCCTTGTCTATAGCTTACAATTCTGTGTATAATGGGAAGTCAAGACATCTTCGTCTTCGACACAATTATGTGAGACAATTAGTTGAGAATGGTACCCTTAGTGTTGTTTATGTCAAGTCATGTAGAAACTTGGCATATCCACTTACTAAGCCTCTGACGAGAGACTTAGTGAGTGTTACTACTAGAGACATGGGTCTGAAACCATAAATGAATCGGTTAGTGATGGTAACCCGACTTGGATTTAGTGCTCCTATCTCCAAGTTTAATGGGTAATAACAAGTCACTAATCGATAGAAGGTACTATCGCATCATTGACCCATGTAGTAGAGATAGTACGGCGTTGTCGAGAACTAGGATGAGATTATTCTCTTAACAAGACTTTAGAGGCGTCTTAGCAACGAAGAAGTTATAGAAGTTTTGCCTATATGATTTAGAGGTGGTGCCGCCTTGAATAGAGAGTTTGAGGTTTCTCTCTTAGAGGGTCATGAATCAGGATAAAGCGCATGGCCATATTAGCGCTCAGTGAGAACGCAATGGTTACGATGGGATATGTGTAGAATTGTGCCGGTAATATCACAAGATTCTTGGTCTAATCTTCGGACACTATAGAATCGATTTTACTTTGCATAGTTTGAGTAAACGGGGTTTAATCTTAGTGACACCTTCGTGACATAACCCATAAGAGTAGCGGAAAACTTTCCAACCTGGTGGGGGATTGTTGGAAATATTAGTTTGGAAGTTTATTACTCATAAAGCATGAGGTACAATTATGCATCAACTAACTGTACATGGCACACAACATAAGGTACAAATTGGTGAAGCAACTAATACCACATATGTTTGACTAGGTACGAGGAGACCTGGTAAAAAAGGAAGTGCAGATTCGTGAATCATATAACTCCTATTTTCTCCATAACTTTAGGGAAAATAGAGTGACCACTTCTTTCAGTTACCAGGTTGTGTTGATGTATATAAGAATAATATATAGTTCTGATAAACAAAAAAAAAATACATACCTGATCATATTGTTGTTGCCATAAAAGACTTCCTTTTAATT
Source organism: Tanacetum coccineum (assembly GCA_026074375.1). Classification (NCBI taxonomy): domain Eukaryota; kingdom Viridiplantae; phylum Streptophyta; class Magnoliopsida; order Asterales; family Asteraceae; genus Tanacetum; species Tanacetum coccineum. Next base: position 30,197 of record BQNB010066410.1, read on the forward strand.
TACTGTCTACCGCTATTGCGTTGCAAACCGGTGTCGTTGATGCTCAAGGTTTGCGTGTGTGAACTGTATACATCCTGAAGTGCCCGGCTCGTAGACTCCAGTAACTTTACGGGGTACCGTTCGTACTTAAAAGGACAGGGATTAATCTCCTGTACAGTTCTGTCTTTGTGGTGTTCATTGTTTTCAATCAGACATGAAGAAGATGGAGGTTAAGTTAGATTTTGTTGCTGCACTTTGGGGTTTTGCTGCTGCGTTTTGGGTTAGATACTTGATGTCCAGAGTGTACACAAATGACCTTCAAGCCAATTTTGTGATATTGGTTCTGTTTTCAAAAGTATCAGTAAGCTATCTTACGTTATTTGGTTCAATACTTATTATTCATTTCAATTTGATATGTGCTGAGTTATGTAACAAAATATATGTTAAAGCAAAGACACAAAAGTCATATCAATACCCAAAACCTAATGGTGTCTATTTAATGAAAAGAGGTCTCGTCAATAATGACATGCAAAAACATAAACCAAACAATTCAAACAGAAAGCATAAATAAACTCCAAGCATCCTACGGTCTCTTCTAGCCACTTCGTTCTATCTTAGCACCATTAAGCTCACCTGAAAATGATGCTTAAAACGTCAACACAATGGTTGGTGAGAGTCATAGGTTTAAGACACACAATAAAGTTTTAGACATAAGTTACTGTGATCATAAAACACAATCGGACAAATAGCAGTTAAAACACACAATTGGGAACGAAAACGTCTCACGATCCAATAGTAACAACTCCAATTGTTCACACAGCCATGGAGCGTACCACATCACAAACAACTGGGTAGGAACGTTACCCCCGATCCATATGTCACTTACGCACCTAAAAGTCTACCAGCTAGAACTTATACTTAGGCCTGGACCCCAAATAGGTAGGGTGGGGGGGGGAGGGGGGGGGGGGGGTGTGGGGGGGGGGAAGGGGGGGGTGGGGGGGGAGGTGTGGTGGGGGGGGGTGGGGGGGGGGGGGAACGTTACCCCCGATCTAATGTGTATTGCGTACCCTCCGATCCACTTCAATAGCACAATAATAGACACAACAAAGCACATAATGTCCAAGCACATTTAAAACATACAATCACAGTAATTTAAAATATTTAAACACAAGCATCATTTCCATCCCAATTTAAAAACAATGTAAAGATGGGACTATGAAACTCACCTGTTTGCGCAGCTACAAGCAATTCAAACTCCTTCCTTAACAACTATACACAATAAAAGCTCATGTTACCATCGGTAAGCTAAACGCTTAATCCAATATAACAACCCTAATGATGGACTAATATCATCTATACTATATGTAAAGACTCTCTACCATCATTTTATACCTTCATTATATCTTTTATTTACTCTTTACTTTTATTTTAAACACTTACAACTTTCTGCTCTAATGCAGAATTTTACACCGACTTGTGCGACCTAAACGCACCACTTAAACACCTAAATAATTCTAACCAAAAATCATACATGTTCCTACATGTGTCTACTGCCTAACATGTGATTCCCAATCATCAATTGCATGTGTAACCTTCTCAAATAAAATCAAACTTTGAAACTGTCCTAATTCGGGTCTGATTGCACACTAAAATGTATGACCCTAAAAAGCATACTTAAGCTTCGAATTGATTAAATTCCTTTGGTGGATATTTAATATACTCATAGGACTTAACTACTGTAGAAGGGCTAAGTCCCATTCAAATTTTAAGTTGGGGTTTTACTCCCCGAAATTAGACCCAAATCTGGCCCGTACCTACTGGTCAGACAACTTTTTTTGTAAAAGACTTTTGAAGGCCTTTCCGAACTCAAAATCATTCGAGGCCGGATGTTTTAGAAACTAGACTCTCTGAACTTATCAAAACTCATAAGATTCATAAAAAAACTCGTTTCCAATCATGAGATATAAGCTGAGCAAGTCGACCCAAAATTCTGCTCATATTAAACTCATGATTTAAAGTGATTTAACCCTAACCAATTACACAATTATGCATATAATTAATCCTAATCACCCCCAATTAACTTAATTATATTAATTACAGAAACATGAACCCTAATTGATTAATCCTAATTAATTTTCTAATCCATCATAATTAGGTTAACATAATCTAAGAATTATAATTAGAATTAAGCATAAAATTAAAGAAAACTTACTTGAATAATCCCTAAAAAAAATTTCTCCTTGGCTCCTCAAAAATTCGGTCGATCAAAAGGGTGGGGAAGTGAGGGATTTGGGTTTATATTTATAGGGAAGAAAACTAATTAGATAATCCCTAATTTAGAGTCCTAGTTTAATTAGGATTTTATTTTCTTTTTATTTTCCCTTTTTTTTATATAAAATCCGGATTTACTATTCATGGGTAAAAAAAATATTTTTTTTTTCTTTTTTTTATTTAATTAATTATCTTTATACTTAAGTTTTATAAAAACCTGAACTAATTTTGTTAAACCATTTTGCTTGAAAATTACTTTCTAAAAATAACTTTTCATTTCAAATTTCACTTTCTAAAAATAGAAAGTTTACCAGAAACTCTCATATTTTAACAAACTTATTTCTCTTAACTTAACCTTTAAAACCTAAACTTATCTTAAATTACTAACACAAAAATACGTATACGTATAAATACTTACACATTTAAGACAAAACATTAAATTCACGATAATTATTTCCTTGTCACTTAAAAGTGAACGAAAGGAAATCACAATTTTTCACCATTATTCCAATCTTATTGAGATGATCACACTCAATAAATGGATTACCAATACCTCATAAACACATAATAGCACACATAACACATAAAATCACATAAACCGTACATTGCAACAGACATATAAGTCAACACTAAAGGTTTGACTAACCTGCTCAAGTCACGGTTGTTACATTATCCCCACCTTGAGAAAATCTCGTCCCGAGATTTAACTACTCGAGGCAATATCACTATCGACAAACAACTGAGGACACTTAGACCTAATTTGATCCTTGCGTTCCCAAGTAAACTCAGGGCCACGCTTCGAATTCCAACGAAATTGTACTAACACTATCTTACTACGCTTTAAACTCTTGACCTCTCGGTCCACAAACTCAACGGTTCCTTGACAAAACAAAGAGTCTTGTCAACCTTAATCTCAACAAACTTTCACAAACCGAATCCAACTGCTAATGACTTTTCTTACCCCCACAAGGGTGCAATTAGCAACACAACAACCCCAAACGAAAAGAAACATCCACTAATTGAACCTCACTCGTCATCGAGAAAACTCGTCAAAACCTTAGGTTGTGTAACAACGTCATTTACAACCCGGTCTCCCAACTCATCAAACAAGAACTGTCTTGAAACCACGTTATAAGTTGTTACAAAACCTAACGTTTTTAAAGAATCGGCTCGACTTCGAGTTTATTCATAAAATAACTTTAACCAAAATCACAAACACATCTAAGGGCATATTAAGGTCAATAAGAAACCATACGTACCCAACTTCAATTAAAACTCTCAATGATCTCTTGCTCAACGAACAAGTGTGGATACTTAGTTTACCAATCGAATCTTAACTCAATGAACATTAATTACTTCTAATAGTTCTTTAGCAAAACCAAAAATTCGAATTTGACACACTAAACATGTCATGCACACTCCTCAACTCCTTTAGGTAATATCAACCAATAACCATTTCAAAAATCTCAAATGGACCTTCTTACCTTGGTATCAACTTACCATACTTTTCGAAACATCATACACCCTTCAAACTGAATACTCTAAGTAACACTCAATTACCAGCCTCAAGTCTAACAGTTAAACCTTAGACTAGGATAATTCTTGAACCAAACTCGGTTCATTCAATCTTGATGTCGCTAGTTACAACCCATAAAACGGTAACCTACATTCCTTTCCACACAATGCTTCAAGTGAAGCACATCTCATACCCGAAAGATAATCCCCACCTTAGGGAAAAACTCATCTCACGAAAGATAAGTATCCCAACTATCTCTAACATCCACAATACATGTCCTAAGCATAGCTAGAAATGGGGTGACTTAGTCAGTCCATTGACTACACCCAATCGCACTGTATCCACTACTCAAACTTGGTAACTTGACAATAACATCTTTAGTTATCCTTTCTCACTTCTACTCGGATAACTCAGGTTGTAGCAACAATCCTGAAGACCCTTGATACTCAACTTCCACTCTCGAATACGCTAAATACTTGCTACCGCAACTAGCTATATTTTTCTTCATACTCGACCACCAATTTGAAAACCTAAGACCACACTAAGTTGCATCCGCTTCAGGATGGATAGAATACTTTATCGTATACGCCTCTTCAATAGCCAATATGA
>BQNB010066411.1:0-34571 GCA_026074375.1 Tanacetum coccineum
TCTGAACTTTTACATTCGACTAAATCTCAGGACAAGATTTCTTTTAAGGGAGGAGGACTATAACAACCCGTAAATTTCATCAATGTAATATCCGTCTATGCAATGTACTATCCATCTATTAAATTAGATGCAATATATACCACCTTTTTACAGGGAAAATTTTTCGCTTTAAACTCATAATGCAACATAACTTGCATCACTATTATCTCAATATGCAACGTAACTTGCATCTCTAAAGTTAACAAGCTCACACAACCTACCTATGACTATTTTATCTATGAGCATGTCAAGCAAACATCATAACATGTCAAGTCAATGATCTATTATCCTCTATAACATGTACGTTGTCCATTTAACGTAGTTTTCTCAACGATAATACCAAGAAGGTTTAAACCATTAATGTTTATGCCTAAACCCTAAATTCATGAACAGTATACATTCAAAATGAATGTACAAATAATCAAAGCACAAGTACAAGTATCATAGCATCTTATTTGAATATGAATTCCCTCCAAAATAAGGTACAAGTCTTTTAAGGCATAATGTACAAGTCATTAATGCATGACATCTAAAATAGCCGTTTTACCACCGTTTTCATTCTAGTTTCTTTACCACCACTTTTGTACAAGCTACTACACTCAATATGTGACATGTAAACCCTAATTACTCTACTCATAAGCTATCATACATATTTTAAAAACCTTAAAACCTAAAACGAAACCCTAAACCCTAAAATTGAGCTAGTTTCTAACTCGTGACTCATTTCTTCATTTTTACCCATCTTAAACCTAAACCACTAATCAATTAAGTTGTAAATACTTAATATACAACCTTACATTTCATAATCCATCCTTATTACCCAATGTACACGAAATTTAAACCAAAAACCCTAACTAGTTTGAACTCTATACTCCTTTTCCCTTATTTTTACCTATTTTGAAAACTAAGCAACCATCCTACCACCTCTATAACCTCATAACCAGGTCAAAATCACCCTAGCAAGCACCTCCGTTGAGTAACTTGGCCACCAAGTTGGCCACATCACCTCTTTTTTCCTCCATTCAAGCCGCGACAACAAACACCCCTTAAAAACCTTCCAACACCTCCATGCTAGTTTCTAGCTTCCTTGTCCCCTCCTAGACCTCTATAATTAGCCTCTCTAGGAATGAGACACCTTTCACTCTCAAACTTGCTCACCAAGTTCTATTCGACTATAAAAAAGGGGTACCACCCTTCATTCTAACTCACACCTTCACCATTTCTTTCTAACTCATCAATGGAGTCTCATTTCTGATCAAGGAAGTTCTAAGGAGTCTCAAGAGCAGAATAGAAGCAAAGAAACAAAGTCTTGAAGCCCCAAGGCCCTTATCCTAGGCGTACGAAGCTAAAACTACCATTTCGACCCGTTTTTGAATCATTAAGCTCGAACTCAGGTTCCATAAGCTCCATTTCTGTTTCAATACTCTTATAATGTTCATATAATCATAATTATGCCACTGTTAAAATCTTTTAGCTTAAAACCCACTCGTTAATCACTTTTGATCCAAACCGAATTCACGAAACCCTAATTATGCGTTTTCATTAAATCTATAAGCTAAACCCCTAAGCAGTTATAATAAGCTATTTTAATAAGCTTATTTAACATTCTTATGAACATTTTACCAAGTCTTAAAAACTCTAACTCATTGGATTAAATTTTCGAACCTAAATGACCCGTTTTGTATTTTTAAACTCGAAAACCATTTCTATAAGCCATAAGCTTGTAAAAGCTATTTTTCCTAACTTATTTTAGCTTATTATGATAAGCTATAACCTGCAAAACTCTTTTGAAATTCAAAAACACCTTATTATGGATTTTGGACTAAATTTGCAAATGTTTACATGCTAAGGGGTATATATTGAAAATTTTTGAAATTTTTAACTACAAGGACTGAAAATGTCATTTTATTAAACTTATAGCTTCAAGGGTATGTTTTGCCAAGTTCTAAAGTCAAGGGATTATTTAATATATACTTTATATATTAAAAGGACTAGTTTTGTAATTACTTATAAACCAAGGGTATATATTGCCAATTTGATATTCTTGAAAATATAAAATAATATATTTTTATATAAATTATAAAAATATAGATAAACATTATCAAACTCGATTTTATTGAAACTCGACACATTTATCGTTACTAATTAACGATCGACGTATTATAAATTAAAATACGTTTTATATTAAACATAATTTATCATCGACTAACTTTTGAAGCAACTCAGAATCCTATCGTATCACGATACTAGGGAAATTCATGTGAGGGGATCCATTTGGGTATTTGTTCTGACGAGTTTGCTGGGTTTACGATTTAAAGTGCCCTGACTCCTCAAACGATACTGCATGGCCTCTGGATTATGATTGCCCGAACAGTGATGCAATACTTCCATAATTAATCAATCAAAAATCATTAAAACTTTCTCAAAGTTCTAGAGTACAATTAAACTAAGACCTGACCTATTACCTCAGGTTGTGTGTTGTGTGTTGAAGCCGTTTACTTTCAAGTTGATATACTTTCTGCCCGAGTAGATAACATTGTACTACCATACGGACGCACTTTCATTTGATTAACTTTTGTCATCAATCAAACTACCTTGTCAAGGTGAGTTCATAGCCTCACTTTTAAATCTCTTGAATGTTTTCATAAACCCGTGAGGGGGATACATGCTATAAACTATGAATACAAGTATTTTCCAAATAATATGTTATCCTGATATACTATTACAACTAATGTCTAAGTTACTTTATGCCAAAAGACCCCACTATCATGGACCATTAATCACTTGCGAGTGAACGCGAATATTGTGGATAGGCCTATCGGGATTGACGAATCGGTTGTGGTTAGCAGGATATGTACAAACGCACTATATTTGAATCTCATAGGTATATGGCAATTACCTACACCGGGGGCCATTATCTTTATATATATATATATATATATATATATATATATATATATATATATATATATATATATATATATATATATATATATATATATATATATATATATATATCACATCAATTTGGGTATATATATACACCAGTCAGTTTGTGTGCCATGAGCTTAGACGCAATACTATAAACACTGCTTTTATAATAATTGTACTCATTACAATTATCACTTATGATGACTTGTATTCACACTATTTATCATAAACCTATGAATTTCACTCAACCTTTGTGTTGACTTTTTAGCATGTTTATCTCAGGTAATTGAGCAACTTATGGCACGGAGTGGCATGGACTTGAAGATGGCTAACTGTTATCATTCAAATTTTTGTTACTAGATTTTGGGACCTCTCTTTTGTAAAAACTCTGATGAATAAATGAATGATAACAAATTTTTCCAAAACGTCTCCTTATGGGTCGTTTTCTATGATTATGACTGTTGTACTATGAAGTAATACCCCAGATTAGCTTCCGCTGCTATATGTTAAAAATGGGGGTGTTACAGATTGGTATCAGCGCCATGGTTATAGAGAACAAGGTTAAAACCTTAACTATAACTACTTTTCTTGTGTTAGCCAAAGAAAGTCCTCCGTGCCACTGCATTCTCAGAAAAGTATGTAAATATGCATAGCTACTATATTATTATATAAATAACTTATGTTATTTACGACTGGGTTGTTAACAGAACGATGTCTTCTCCCAACCACTCTACTTCCGATATTGAGGATGCTTTTTCCTCTATGAATATTCTTAACTATACTTCGGTCTCATCGGATTATTTCCCAGCTTCATCGGGAAGCAGTTCTTTTAACTCTTCAGAAAACTCTAAGGATAATATGATCCCACCAGTATTCTCACCTTTCTACAATAATCCTTATTTGAAGGACGTACAATCATTTTATGCTAAGGAATCACCTATTTCACCACCAGCTCCTATTACTCTACAGACTGTTTTAACTCCATCTCCAGTATTACCACCATCACTACTATTTGACCCCCGATATTTCTTTGTTCCTGAGGAACTATTACCATCTAAGAAGCAAACCTGTCTTCCATCACTCTCTAATCCATCTCGGAATCAAACTTGTGATTTGGCATCACCATCTTTCTCAGTTTATACTCCTACCCCACCTCAAATATTTGAAATAGGAAAAAGTTCAATTAAGATGCATCTGAAGCATCATGAGGAACAAATCGAAGATATTTTGAATTACTTAGAAGAACTCTCTTTTCACCGCATTGAGAAAATGAAATAAGGACGTATTAATGATAGGATGATCATACAAAAAGATGGTAACAAACTAAAGACCGAACTTAAGAAAGTCCGTTCTCAGATTACCAAACTTCAAAGGAAGCAATTAGGACAAAGAGATAAGATTGCTTTTGCTCACTTTAGAATTTCCGATCTCGAACAAATCATTGAGGAAATCCAAGCTCATCACCAAACAGATCAGGAGGATCTTTAGGATGCCATCTACAGGCTTAAAATCAACAAACTATTAGACTAGTTATAGCTTTAACCTAGCCACGGGATGTGTGGTATAAATAAAAACACTTGTCAAATCTTGACTATGTACAGTAAAAAGGCAAGTTGTTTATGATATAATACAAAGGCAATCCCGTTATGTACCTTGTTGTTTCATAATACCAACTTATCTCTCTTACATCATCATCTCTGTCATCATCATATGCATCATTATCTCCGTCTCCATCATTATGAATCATACCATAACCTCTAGATGCTTATAAGTGCTTAAAGTTCAAAAATAAGCATTATTCTTTAAGCATCACATTTTTAAGTAATAGCTTTCAAAACTTGTGATGTCATCCTTATTACATGTTATCTTATGTTGATAGAATGCCTCCCAAAAGGACGTCAACATCTGAAGCACTGGCCATGACTCAAGCTGCCATTAGAAAATTAGTTGCTGACAGTGTCACCTCGGCTCTGGAAGCACAAACTGCAACAATGGCAAATACTAGCAATCCCAACAGGAACACCGGTCCTACTGGAACTCCTGTAGCAAAAACAAGAAACTATATAGAGTTCATAAGCTGTCAACCTTTCTACTTCAATGGTATGGAAGTAGCAGTTGGCCTTATCCACTGGTTTGAACGAACCGAATCAGTATTTTCTCATAGCAAATGTGCTAAAGAAAACAAAGTAACATTTGCTACAGGTACTTTAACCGATGATGCCTTGTCTTGGTGGAATGCATATGCCCAACCTATTGGGATAGAGCAAGCCAACAAAATCACCTGGACTAAACTAAAAAGGCTCTTAACACATAAGTATTGCCCTCGAACTGAAATCAAGAAAATGGAAGACAAATTTTACAACTTGGTTGTGAAAGGAAATGATCTTAAGACTTACATTAGAAGATTCCAAGAATTGGCAGTTTTATGCCCAAACATGGTGCCAAATTCTGAGAAACTCATGGAAGTCTTCATCAGGGGATTACCCAGAAGTATTGAAGGAAATGTTACTGCCTTAAAACCTTAAACTTTGGAGGAAGCCACCAACATAGCCCAGGAGTTAATGAATCAGATAATAAAGCATGATTATGTGCAAGAAACCAATGATCACAAATGAAAGTTTGAGGATAAAGGAAACATCATCAACAACAATAACTATCAGAATAACTATGACAATAACAACCGTAACAATGATTACCACCAACAGCAGAATAGAAGGCAAGAAACCTTTAGGACTTATGCTGCCACCAATGGGTATACTGAAAATCGTCCCTTGTGTGAAAGATGCACCATGCATCACATAGGACCTTGCACTGTCAAGTGTTGAACTTGTAACAGGATAGGTCATCTGACCAGGAACTACAGAAACAAAAGACCAACCACTAGAAAGAACCTACAACCAGTATCCGTAACTTGTAATGCCTGTGGAGAGAAAGGCCATTATGCAAATCAATGCTCAAAAGCAAACAACAGGGCCACCAGGGAGCCTACTTACTAAGAGACAAGATTGCTTTGTTTGTATTAGGATTTCTACCCTAGAAACAACTCTCGAGGATACTCAGGTTCGCCACCAGTTATATATAAAGGATCTTTTGAAACCCACTTCATAATCTTAAAAACCCCAAACACCAAGCTACTATCCTTGTCATTTATTAGTTTTATCTAGAATCCTACCACGATACACGTAGCATAAGTATCAACACTTGTAAAGTTTTGATGATGTAAGATAAAGTTATCCATGAAATAATAAAGTGGTAATTCCGTTACACCTTGATGTCTAATGATATAAAAACTTGACATCGTTTGTCAATCCCATTAGTTCTATTATATTCAACTCTGAATACTCGCCTTATACCTTTGAAACACTTATGCAACAACAAAGATCCTCGACTGATAATATGGGCATCTGTGCAATTAATGTCTCATTATTCTTCCCATCGCTTCTTATGATTTTGAAAAATCATATCATCTTCTATACATCACCATTTTGATATCATGTTATATACTTAGATGATTTATAATTGTCTTATCGAAATGAATTAGGACGCTTCTTCATTTGAATAAGAAAATTGTAAACCACCGAACTATGAATTTATAAATTCTCAATTACAAGAATTGGGACGCCTCTTTTTGTAAGTGACAAATTATAAATGAGTAGGCTTAAGTATATGACAACCTGTGATCAGTTTGTACGAACAAATCCCTTACTTCATGAAATCATTATTACCTTCATATGAATGAATCTCTGAACTTTTACATTCGACTAAATCTCGGGACGAGATTTCTTTTAAGGGAGGAGGACTATAACAACCCGTAAATTTCATCAATGTAATATCCGTCTATGCAATGTACTATCCATCTATTAAATTAGATGCAATATATACCACCTTTTTACAGGGAAAATTTTTCGCTTTAAACTCATAATGCAACATAACTTGCATCACTATTATCTCAATATGCAACGTAACTTGCATCTCTAAAGTTAACAAGCTCACACAACCTACCTATGACTATTTTATCTATGAGCATGTCAAGCAAACATCATAACATGTCAAGTCAATGATCTATTATCCTCTATAACATGTACGTTGTCCATTTAACGTAGTTTTCTCAATGATAATACCAAGAAGGTTTAAACCATTAATGTTTATGCCTAAACCCTAATTTCATGAATAGTATACATTCAAAATGAATGTACAAATAATCAAAGAACAAGTACAAGTATCATAGCATCTTATTTGAATATGAATTCCCTCTAAAATAAGGTACAAGTCTTTTAAGGCATAATGTATAAGTCATTAATGCACAACATTCAAAATAGTCGTTTTACCTCCATTTTCCTAAGGAATCTTGTACAAAATCTTAAGTACAAGTTACAAGCTAGCAATGCTCAACACTTAAACCTTATTTCCCTCTTTTCTAATCCAATTTACGCAAAAATATAAACCCTAAAACCTAACCCGTTACTAAAATGAACCCGTGACCCATTTCTTTGTTTTTACCCATTTTAAACCTAAACCACTAATCAAATTAAGTGACAAACACTTAATATACAACACTACATTTCATGTTTCATCCTTATTACTCCACTATACATAAAAACAAAACTAGAAACCCTAACATGTTTCCCTTTTGAACCCGCACACCCTTTTTCTTAATTTCTACCCATTTTTAATGCAACCAAGTACACAAGCTCCTCTATGACCCTCCTACTTCTTACACAAGAAGTCCTCACATACAGCACCTCAAGTGCAATACTTGTCACCAAGGAGCCACAATCAACTTCCCTTAGCTCTTTTCAAACCCGCGGGCTTCCACAAAAAGACTCCCACATCACCAAGATAGCTTCTAGCCTTGCTAATCCACCCTATAGCCTCTCCTTATCACCTCCTAGACCTCTCTAATCAGCCCCTCCAGGAATGAGACACCTTGCACTCTTAAACTTGCTCACCAAGTTCTATTCGAGTATAAAAAAGAGGTACCACCCTTCATTCTAACTCACACCTTCATCATTTCTTTCTAACTCATCAATGGAGTCTCAAGTCTGATCAAGGAAGTTCTAAGGAGTCCCAAGAGCATAATAGAAGCAGGGAAACGAAGTTTTGAAGCCTGAAGGCCCTTATCTTAGGCGTACGAAGCTAAAACCACCATTTCGACCCGTTTTTGAATCATTAAGCTCGAACTCAGGTTCCATAAGCTCCATTTCTATTTTTTTCAATACTCTATAAAGTTTTTTTTCATATAATCATAATATGCACTTTTTAAAAGCATTTAGCTTTAAAACCCACATCGTTATTCACTTTTGAATCCAAACCGAATTCACAAACCCTAATTATGCTTTTTTCATTTTAATCTATAAGCTAAACCCCTAATATGGTTATAAATAAGCTATTTTTAATAAGCATATTTAACATTCCTATGAACAATTTTACAAAGTATAAAAACTCAAACTATTGGATTAAAATTTTCAGAACCTAAAATGACCGTTTTTGTATTTTAAACCGAAATACAATTATTATAAGGCCATAAAGCTTGTAAAGCTATTTTTCCTAACTTATTTTAGCTTATTATGATAAGCTATAACCTGCAAAACTCTTTTGAAATTCAAAAACACCTTATTATGGATTTTGGACTAAATTTGCAAATGTTTACATGCTAAGGGGTATATATTGAAAATTTTAGAAATTTTTAACTACAAGGACTGAAAATGTCATTTTATTAAACTTATAGCTTCAAGGGTATGTCTTGCCAAGTTCTAAAGTCAAGGGATTATTTAATATATACTTTATATATTAAAAGGACTAGTTTTATAATTACTTATAAACCAAGGGTATATATTGCCAATTTGATATTCTTGAAAATTTAAAATAATATATTTTTATATAAATTATAAAAATATAGATAAACATTATCAAACTCGATTTTATTGAAACCAACACATTATCGTACAATTAACAATCGACGTATTATAAATTAAAATATGTTTTATATTAAACATAATTTATCATCGACTAACTTTTGAAGCAACTCAGAATCCTATCGTATCACGATACTAGGGAAATTCAAGTGAGGGGATCCATTTGGGTATTTGTTTTCAAAACAGTTTACTGGGTTTTACGATTTAAAGTGCCCTTGACCCCTCAACATACTAGCATGACCACTGATTATGATTGCCCGAACAGTGATGCAATACTTCCATAATTAATCAATCAAAAATCATTAAAACTTTCTCAAAGTTCTAGAGTACAATCAAACTAAGACATGACCTATTACCTCAGGTTGTATGTTGCGTGTTGAAGCCGTTTACTTTCAAGTTGATATACTTTCCGCCCGAGTAGATAACATCATACGGACACACTTTCATTTGATTAACTTTTGTCATCAATCAACAACCTTAGACAGGTAAGTCCATACCCTCATTTTTAAATCACAAGAATGTTTTAATAAAACCCATGAGAAAAATGCTATAAAACTATGAAAAACAAGTATTTTCCAAATGTCTTCTATCTTGATATAATTATTGCTTGTGATCTAAGTCCTTTATTGCCAAAAGACCCCACTATCATGAACCATTAATCACTTGCGAGTGAACGCGGGAATATTTTGGAAATACCATCGTGATTGACGAAATCCCATTATTTTAGCCGGATAGGTAACCAAACGCACTATATTTGAATTTCATAGGTATATGGCAATTACCTACACCGGGGGCCATTATCTTTATATATATATATATATATATATATATATATATATATATATATATATATATATATATATATATATATATATATAATCTTACATCATTTATATATATATCACATCAATTTGGGTATATATATATATACACCAGTCAGTTTGTGTGCCATGAGCTTAGACGCAATACTATAAACACTGCTTTTATAATAATTGTACTCATTACAATTATCACTTATGATGACTTGTATTCACACTATTTATCATAAACCTATGAATTTCACTCAACCTTTGTGTTGACTTTTTAACATGTTTATCTCAGGTAATTGAGCAACTTATGGCACGGAGTGACATGGACTTGAAGATGGCTAACTATTATCATTCAAATTTTTGTTACTAGATTTTGGGACTTTTATTTTGTAAAAACTCTGATGAATAAATGAATGATAACAAATTTTTCCAAAACGTCTCCTTATGGGTCATTTTCTATGATTATGAATGTTGTACTATGAATTAATACCCCAGATTAGCTTCCGCTACTATATGTTAAAAATGGGGGTGTTACATCAATAGCGGGACTGTCCCCTTTAATAAGTTATATATTCTTTGATGCCTTTGATCATTTCGTTATTGTTGTCCATGCCGTGCGACGATAGTGATGAGTGTGTGACGATCGTGATAGGATGACAGATGTGTATTTCAATATAAAAAAAGTCTAAGCCGCATTCTTCGATGCCATTGATCCTTTCATTGCTGCTATCCATGTTGTGTGACGATAGTGATGGTTGTGTGACAATGGGGATAGGATTATGAGATGAAAAAGGGTGTTTGGTATTGATTCTATATTTGCAGTTCTGAATTTGGCTTGATGCAATTTTCTAGGACAGCATCGCGTTGTGCTTGCAGTCTATTGATAAAACCTTCCTTCTCTACGTTCCTCCACTCATACTCATCCACATCTTTCTCTTTCCCACTTCTCCTCCCACTTCAGTCTCTTTTTACTCACACTTTCCAGGTTTATTATGCATGGATGCCAGCTGTGTTCTAATCCTGGTGGTGGTATATATGCTTTGAGCTTTATTTTGGTTTGGTGTTTTGCATCTCGCTATGAAAGTTATTCTTTGTCGGTAGGTTTATAATTGGATGCCGGTTTTCTATACGTTTTTTTAAACAAATTGTATACATGTGCTTTATGTTTGCTTACAAGGTTGTGTTATTCCATATCTTGGTGTGGTAGCTTTTGACAACAACAACAATCAGCAGCAGCAGCAGCAACAACAACAACATACTTAATCCTGTCGGCGTAGGGTATCACACCTTAGATTGTTATATGGAAACTGGCACATGTCTTGACAGGGCATCACAACATCGTGCTTGTAGTCGTTGTGGGTCATGGTGGTGCCGTGAGGGTGCTTCCTTGATCAATGTTATTTTCTTTTGGCTACCTTTTCTTGATGTCAGTACATGTCTTAGCTAGGCAACCTATTAGGTGTGCAGTCATAACAGACTTACGCTTCTTTGAAACCTTGAGCTCTTATCTTAGCCAATCGATTTGACAATATACAAGAATCAAATCAAGTCTTCATTACTGATTTGAAAATTTGACTGTGATAGTCAATTGCTTTATAATGTGTACTAATTCTTGAGCAGCCTATGAGCGTCTAAAGCTTCAACTAAGATACTGTACGCGTACATAGGCTGCTCAAGAATAGGAATGCGCATAGCGGTTCAAGTGCTAATCGTGACAGTAGTTAAAAACATGTTGTGTATTTGGATGATATTTATTATGACGTACATAAAACGCGAAGATGATGCTTTTCTACATTTGTGGTTTTTCCGAATCATAGTTTACTGAAGCCCGTGTCTTGGCAGTGCAACCATATCCGAAACTTGGTTGCAGCCTTGGCGAGAGTTTCGTAGCGAACCTATGCTTGCAAATTTGAGCCTCATTTTTCGTTATTCTAAATTGTAAAGCGTATGAAGTTTTATATCTTTTTTATCAACTGTATCCGTATTGGGGCAAATAAGCTATGGAATCTGTTGGGTATGAATATCTTGTTAAAAGGCAGTTCTGGTATTGAAATACACGACTCTTCATTAGCCTTTTAATAGCAGTTGCATAAGCAATTATATACATAGGCTCTAATGAGTATGCTACCTAGACCGGGTAAACATGATTGTCTTTGTTAATGACATTAGGGTATTTTAAAGTTGATTGCTGATGATGTTATTGATGGATGTACTAGTAAATTCAGGAATTATCAGGATTTTATCTTTATCATGTCGCCTTGATTATTTAATATGGTATGCTTTTTGCAATTGAAAGAACGATAACTTTTGTTGTTTTGATACAATAGGTAGTGATCACTCTATAAATGAGGAAGATTGAACGTGAGGTGCCCTGCATTTTGGCGAGGCAGCTTACTAAAGCTACAGCCATGACAGAGGTATCCTGTTTTTCCATTGTTCCACCCTTTTGATCCAATTGAGGTTGCAGCCACGGCGGTTGTGACCACTTGGTTGATCTTATTCTATTTGAGCCTCGGTCGTTGGTTAGCTGTGAGGTATGTTTTAAAAGCCTATATACTGCGTTGCGATCGATTTTTAAGTAGTCTACCGCTTCATTAGGTGTTACTTTCTGCCTCTAATGACAAGCTCTGTGTTCATATGATCAGTCAGCAACAACGTTTTCAGGCATCAGGTTAGATTCCCGTTTTTTGTTGATTGACGATCGTATGAACGCAGAGCTAATCATTCGAGTATGATAGGGGTTTTGCTACTATCATGCATGATTAACTAGAGAAAACGGCTTATAATTAGGCATGCGTGAGAGTGGCAAAACCCTTATCATATGGTCAGATGCTACACTGTTGATGCTAACCCTAGCTTACATCTGATGTCCCACTAATCGCATGCTACCTTGATGAAGCGGTGATGAATATGAGCGGTTTCAATAAAAAGTATAAGAGTCTGTGACTTGGCTAGGTGACCTATTAAGTATGCAGCCATGGTTGACCTACACTTTTTCAAAAGCTTATACTCTGCTCTGAGCCAATTGATTATTCGAGACACATCCACGATGTTTGCTGCCAATCACCATGAGGGCAGCTAGCTTATTTGCTTCCTTCTCCAATGACCAACTCCGTGTTCAAAGTATCAGTCAACAACAATGATTCCAAAAGTCAAATTAAATTTATGTTCGTGTTGACTGATTCTTGAACATAGGAATGATCGTTGGAATGCGATAGGGGTTTGCTACTATCACGCATGCTTAGATAAGAAAGTGGCTTCTAATTTGGCACGCGTGACACTGACAAAACCCTTATCGTATATTTAGATGTTACATTGTGCTTGGTAACCATTGTTTACATGTGATGTCCCACCAGTTGCATGCTACAATCATGAGGCGATGATGAATACGAGCATGTACAGTAAAAGAAGTAATAGTCTGTAACTTGGTTAGGCAACATACTAGGTGTGCAGTCATGCCAGACTTATACTCTTTCCCAACCTCAAGCTCTTATATGATCCAGTCGATCCTTTCTTGCAAGCATCGATATTTTACCGTTCCTTTATAAAGTAAAAAGTCAAAAAATGATGATAACGGGAGTCTGAGCCTTAGATGTATTTGTTTTCTAATTTTTGAGCAGCTTATCGGCATCTAGAACATCAAATGAGATGCCCAACGCGCGGATAAGATGCTCAAGAATAAGAACGCGCAGATGCAGTTCGGTTTTGAATGACAATCCCTATCTGAGTCTATACTAGAAAAACTGCTATTGAGAATCTATTATTTACAAATCCGATTTGTTATATGTGTTTAAAAACCCATTTAGGAAACAATCTACTCAATACATATGTGGCTCTTTTTTCTGCCCTTCTCGATACGTCGGGTTAGCTAACGACATAAGCGTTCATTTTAGGTCCAGTAGTATAAGAGCTAATAACAAAAATCTATTTGTTATCGACATAAATATCAACGTCGTTCATAACACGAATATAAAATACGTTCTTTTTTTTGCTCTTGGTTATTCTACTACAAGACGTAACCCGACTCTCTTTACAATTAGCTATATGGGCGTACAAAAGACATTTACATCAATAGAATGTGTTCTACCAAAGAACAATTGGAAACCAAAGAGAACGTCGTGAAAAGTGATTTGGTGAAAATCACTTTTCGCCACGACCTCTTCGATTTCCTATTGTTCTTTGTAAAAGCCCATTCTATTACTGATCAACGCCTTTTATGAATAGCCATAGGTAGTCAAAAGTTTGTTGATAAATTATATCGTTTCAAAATCGGAAAAAAACGTATAACCCTACGCTTCGCAGCGCGGCGCGGGCTAAAGACCTCGTTTTGGATTTAAGTAATGGGATCAAAGAAAAAGTGAATGTTTGGTATAATGTATTTGGATTCAACAATAGATATCATTACCTCCTATAATACAAAAGTGGACCGGTCAAACAGTAAATTATATAATATTATTTTTGGGTTATTTTATTCTTAACTGCTACTCAATGTCTCATTTAGTGAGATTTTCTTACTTAAACATTTTACTCTCTCTGTGTGCGCCTTCCTCCCCGTCTCTTCCTCCCCAGGTACTGTCTCTCTAATCCTTTCATACATGTCTCTCTAAGAAAATAAAGAACACATGTCCCTTAAATACACATAATAATGTGTGATTCATGAAACCCACAAGTTAGTTTACCATTATCAACAACCCCAAAATAACCTCTTACTCATGGAATCATCATATGAAAGAAAGTTATGATGATGAGGTGCATGGTGATTAGAGGAAAAAGAATAGCGAAGATGAATATGTTAAATACATTAATTACATGTAAGTGATTACTTTAAATTTTGAGTTTTTTGTTTTATATTCAAATTTCTATGCAATTAAGATGATTTCATGACATGGATATTCATTAGTTTTGTGATTGCTTATTAAGACTGCTTATTTGGGGGGTGTTTGGGATCACTTATTAGCATGACTACTTTTAGGGGTTGTTTGCGATTTCTTATTGAGACTGCTTATATGGGGGGTTTGGGGTTACTTATTGGCATAATTTCTTTTTTGAGCTTAGCTTTTAAAACAACGGCTTTAAAATTTTGGAAATTTGTTAGATATGTTGTATTTGGTTATGGGTTTGACCAATCTTTTAACTTTCATTGGTACATGAATTATATTTATATTTTGCATTGCTATTTTGTTTCAGGAAAGCAGATAAGCTAGGATTTGGTTAACAATGGAGAAGAACCTATGTGAAAAAAGGTTTCAATTATCGTTTTCCTCCTGAAACAGGTTATGGGATTAGCTATTCTCAACGCTGTTTAGGGATGTATCAAAGCATACTATTTTCTAAAAGTCTAAAACTAGTTTCATTATCTTCATTCTCAGCAAGAATTTCAAGTAAATTGTCTTTATTAGTTTTCTGTAATATAATTTAAGTGATGCATTAAACACATAATGCCTTGTCAAATAAGGTCATAAGCTACAAAATAAGTAGAAAGAACAGTGAGCTAAGTTGTGGCCATAAGTTGTGTATATAGCTTATAACCACAGGTTAACTCAACCTAACTTTTCGTTTAACTTAACTCACTTTTCTTTCAGCTTATTTGGTATATGAACTTATTGTCAGTTGTCAGTTGTGCAAAGGATGGTGTTGTACAATAGCAGCACGATAAAGCAGCAAGCTGCATTAGCGACTAATAAACGTCAAACGCGTGTGTTAGCCTTAATTATATTAAGTCAAACAAGAATGTTATCGGTCTTAGAAAGTCAAACTAGGTCTTGTATTGTAATAGGCTAGTCGGGTTCAACGGGCTTGGATTGTAATCTAATATTGTTCGTGTTTCGGGCTCAAAGCCTAAGTTAAGCCAAGCCCGACCCAAGTTAGAAAGCCCACATGCCACTTATGGCTCAAGGGTATAAAAAGAAACCCTCTCCACACTTGGAGAGGGTGTTGGTTACACATTTTCACACTTGTAACACACCTTTCTCTCTCTAAATCTAATTTTCCTAAGTTCCTTTTCATCTCTTTTCTTTCTTTCTTTGGCCGGCTCATTAAAGCTTATTTAGAGCTTATTCCTAGCTTATTTTGAGCTTATTTCTTAGCTTTTTGGTTGCTTATTTTCGAAGCTTAATTGTGATTGGCTTAATATTTTGTGGTCCCAACCGGTTCTAAACAAGAAACATAGATCCATAATTTTAGCTTACAAAGATTAGGACAATTTGTTTGTTTGTGTTTGTGGTCCACACCCGAAAGAGACACCGAGCGGAATATGTCATAGGATAAGCGGAATATGTACGTTTGATAGTGAAGCGAAATATGCAGGTGAAATTTGGAGCGGAATATGTACGTTTGATAGTGAAGCGAAACATGCAGGTTTAAATTTGAAGCGAAATATGTTAACAAAAGACAAGCGAAATATGAACGTTAATGGTCAAGCGAAATATGTTTAAGTAGAAGCGAAACATGTTAAACTGTCAAGCGAAATATGTCAATTGCCAAGCGAAATATGAAAGATTAATTTGAAGCGAAATATGTCTAATGGTCAAGAAAAATATGACAGTTTCTGGCCAATTTAAGCGAAATATGTTTTAGAAGTTGAAGCGAAACATTGCAATTTGATTTTTTAAAGCGAACAAGGTATTCGATGATCTTCAAGAGAAACATGCAACGTTTAACCAAGCGAAATATGCAATCCTCAAGCGAAACATGTCAATTTTAATTTCACGGTTTTTCTATTGATTTTGTAAAATCCCGACAAGTAAACTTTTTCCCGTGGAGTTAATTGCATTCTCTCTCACCACAATACAATCAACACTTCATAACACTTAAGATCCGATATCCATTCACAACATCATCAAAATGTCAAATTCGAATATCAATTTGCAAACTCAATCATCGAATGCTCTTCATAATGCTATCATGGAAGCGGGTAGCAAAGATCGTCCACCAATGTTAGCACCGGGTAATTACGTTCAGTGGAAATCCAGAATCAAGAGATACATTGACACCAAACCTAACAGTGAACTCATCCACTATTGTCTCCAAAATCCACCATACACGTATCAATGGGCTGAGAAGACAGTTCCAGTTGCTGAAGGTAGTTCTGAAACAACTACAGAGAGGTATATGGAGAACTATAAGAATGTTTCACAAGACATACGCGATCAACTGAATGCCGAAGCTGAAGCCGTTCAGATCATTCTCACAGGGATAGATAACGATATCTACTCCACAGTTGATGCTTGTCCGAATGCATGTGAAATGTAGAAAGCCATTGAAAGGTTGAAACAAGGTGAATCAATCAATGTTCAAGATCTTGAAACCAATTTATATTGGGAGTTTGGAAAATTCACATCACGGGATGGTGAATCACTTGAATTGTATTACTCACGGTTCTACAAGATGATGAATGAGCTTGTCAGAAATCAGTGTCATGTTACAAATCATCAAGTGAATGTCCAGTTCTTACTTCAACTACAACCAAAATGGCAAAGGTTTGTGACACTTGTTAAGCAGAGTCAAGAGCTGAAGACTGTCTCCTATCACAAACTTTATGACATCCTCAAGCAACACCAGAATGAAGTCAATGAGATAAGAGCTGAAAGACTAGCACGTACTGCTAATCCACTTGCACTTGTTGCTCAACAACAACCAGTTTACCATCCTCAAAACCATCCTACTCAAAACACTCAATATTCCTCCACCAGATCACAACAATCTACCAGAAACAGAGGAAAAGCAATTGTTACCTCTTCTGCTCCTACTTATGATCCAGAACCTGCTACGGTTACTGAAGATGATGAAATGTCAAAGGAAAAAGAGATTGACAAACTCATGGCTTTAATTTCTCTCTCGTTCAAGAAAATCTACAAACCTACCAACAACAACCTTCGAACTTCATCAAACACCAGTAGAGCTAATCAAGATAATTCTCCAAGAATCAACAGAGGAACTGGGTATGATAATCAGAGGGCAGTTAATGTTGCTGGGGCTAGGGAAAATGTAGGTACTCCGGTAGTGCAGAAGTCTGGGATTCAGTGTTATAACTGCAAGGAATATGGGCATGTATCAAGGGAATGTCAGAAACCAAAACGAGTAAAGGATGCAGCTTATCACAAGGAAAAGATGTTATTGTGTAAACAAGAGGAAGCTGGGGTTCAGTTGAATGCAGAACAAGCTGATTGGAAAGATGATACTGATGATGAGTCTGAAGATCAGGAATTGGAAGCACATTATATGTACATGGCACAGATTCAAGAGGTTACTCCAGATCCAGTTGACAATTCTGGACCAATCTTTGATGATGAGCCAATGCATAAGGTACAAAACAATAATGACAACTATAATGTGTTTGCCATGGAAAATGAACATCCTGAGCAACCTGAATCTAGTAATCACATATATCTGGCAGAACAAGGTGACACCAAAATCACTATTGATTCATTGGATATATGTTATAATAGAGATCAGGATGACCAGGATGATACTGATGATCTTGATCAAGAACGTGATTTGCTTGCTTCTTTAATTCAGAAACTAAAATGTGAAATTGATGACAGCAAAAACAGAAATAAATTTTTGGAATCATCAAACAAGGCTTTAGTTGATAAATTAAAAGGTGAAATTGAGGATTTCAAAACTAAAAATAAAAGTTTAGAATCATCAAATAACCATTTCAAAGAAGCAAACAATGAACTGTCTAAGACTAATCAGTTGATGTTTAAAGACCTTAAGAAGTTCCAAGCGGAACTTGATAAGTTAAGTATAATTGATTGTGCAAAATCTAAAGGGATTTAAATGTCATACAAATTTGATTTTGAAAGTCTCTCATGTATATTACTTGACAAATAAATGATTTAAATCAAACGATTTGGGATATGAAAAAGGAGCTTTGTGCACATCAAGAAACCATCTCCATAATGTCCACAAGCAAAAGAGGCTCAGATTAAGCTTTACGCAAACTCATGAAAACAATGAACTTGATAAAGTCATTGCTTTAGAAAACAAAGTCAAGGTATTGAATGATATTGTATATAAAACTGAGCAATCTGTTCAAACAATGAATATGCTTAATCGTAATTGTAAAACGAGTTTTGCAAAACCTGAGTTCCTCAAGAAAGCTCAAAGAGCGATTCACTCATCTGTTGTATTGGTGCTATAATGAAAATCTTGCGTTAATGTTAGCCCCTGAATCTGCCGAAACGATTTGTCTTTGACAAAGAAAGTCGATCAAAGTTAAGCGATTTAATCAGACCGTTTGATTATGACAAGTTGAATAATCTTTATGATTTGTTCGTTCCACAACGGGAAAAGTCGCCTGAACAACACTATTTTCCAAGAACGTCAAAGATGAGTCATACATCTTCTAATAATGAATTTTCCAAAGAGTCTTTTCGTAAACAAACAACTTTGTTAGAAAAACGAATGGTAGATCGAATCTTCCTGGGATCAAATGTAGTAAACGCTTTAAAGACTTTTTCAGATTTAAAAAGAGTGTTGACACGATTTTTGATGGAGTGGAACGTTGCAAACAAACAATCGCTAAAAGAACATATTTTGGTAACATAGATCCTTTCATTCAAAACACAATCGAAGGAAATTTTTGCCCACAAATTAGGAGAATAAATGCGGACTTAGAAAAATTTCACTTGTGTTTGAACGAGGAAATGGTTGCTGATTTGAGATACTTTAATTCTCTTGAACATGAAGTAGACACTCTCAAATCTCAACTAGAAACTCAAAAAACATAGTTTTTGAATGAAATCGACCGACTTTTAAGGGAATATTTCTATACTGATCAGATGAATGCAATACTTGGTGTGTACACTGATCTGGATGAAGTTACTAGTTTGCAATGTGATTACTTAGATACTATGGAAAAATGTGAACATCTTGAAAAAGCGCTTTCAAAGTAGAACAATGTCAAGAGTTTTGACAGCACTTTAGAATACATGCGATAAACATCTTGAACTTGATTTACAACAGTTGCATAAGAAAAGATAAAAAATGGACAAAAAATTCTTTTCAAAAAAAGAAAATCAATCAAACGTATTTCTGGAAAGAACTGTGGAATACAGTATTTTGAAATTCAAGACTTGAAAGCAAATTACAAGGACAAAAGAATTGCAATAAGTGAGTTGAAGAAACTCATAGAAAGGTGAAAGGAAAATATGTGGAAATAAGTTTGAAAATCATCGGTTATTCGAAACCGATGCTTTTAAAAGTCAAAGACATAATTTAGGTAAAACAGCTATTTTTTTAGATTCTCTTGCAAAGGAAAGATTTTATAAGTCCAAGCCAGTTACCTACCTACAATATGTGTCCATGATTTTTCAAAACCAAGTCACTGCACAGATTTTGCCCTAGAATGTATTGCCAATTGTCAAGAACACAAATGTGATTGCACCAGGTATGTATAAAGTGCCCACAAAGCCTAATCAAACTAGAACACAACGGTTGTCTCAAGACATTAGGAAAACTAACCAGCGCGTGTCTTTCTCTACAGGAGTAATTCCCACTACTAGTGTTAGCAGACCACAGCTTAAGAGCAATCAACTGGAAGATAGAGTCATGCCTAACATTAGTCAAGGGAAGAAGCAAGAAGTAGAAGACCACCGTAGGAATTTTAAGTTTTCTAATAATAAAACGTCTGTAACTGTATGTAATGACAGTTTGAATGCTAAGACCTTAAATGTTAACTTTGTTAGTGTTACTTGTGGAAAATGTGTGCTGAATGACAATCATAATTTGTGTGTTCTACATTATATCAATGGCGTAAATTCTAGGACTAGATAACCAATGGCTGTGCCTATTAGTACTAGAGAACCCAAGCATAATGTGAACCAATCTGTTGCAACATCCAGTAAGAAAACCGTTACAACAGACTCCACTGTCAAGAAATCTAGACATATAACTAGGAAGCTATATGAGCAAGTTAGTAAGGCATACAGTTAGTAGTATCCTAAGTATACTCCACCCGGATACAATTGGAAACCTAAGTCTCAAATAGGAAATGTTAACCCAAACATTAGTATGCCTCTAGGAAATGCATCTAGAACTGCTAATATTTTGGAACATAAGACTCCTAGGTGTTCCACTGTGTCCAATACTCCATTGTCTTCTAATTCTTTTGCAGCTCGTAGAGATAATCCTATTCATCGTCGACTCTGGGTGCTCAAAGCACATGACCGGAAATCTCAAACTTCTCACTAATTTTATGGAGAAATTTCTGGGAATTGTGAAGTTTGGAAATGATCAAATTACACCAATTCTTGGTTATGGAGATCTGGTTCAAGGAACTATTACTATCAAACGGGTTTATTACGTCGAAGGGCTTAATCACAATTTATTCTCCGTTGGTCAATTCTGTGATGCGGATTTGGAAGTTGCTTTTCGGAAGTCTACATGTTATATCCGTGATTTGAAGGGAAATGATCTTCTCACAGGTTCTCGTGGCACAGATTTGTATTCCATTACTCTGCAAGACTCAACAACTCCCAATCTAATTTATTTCTGGCTTAAAGCCAACATCGTCTCAAGCATGGTTATGGCATCTTCGTCTATCTCATTTATCTGTAGTTGTTTCAGAACTACCTTCAGCAACTGGAACTGTCTTCTCAGCCCATTGATACGTGTATGGTGGATTTTGGAGACAATAGTGGATGAGTTCACTGTTAGGTTTGGTGTCAATGTATCTCTTGATTCTGGATTTCCACTGAACGTAATTACCCGGTGCTAACATTGGTGGACGATCTTTGCTACCCGCTTCCATGATAGCATTATGAAGAGCATTCGATGATTGAGTTTGCAAATTGATATTTGAATTTGACATTTTGATGAAGTTGTGAATGGATATCGGATCTTAAGTGTTATGAAGTGTTGATTGTATTGTGGTGAGAGAGAATGCAATTAACTCCACGGGATTTTACAACTCTATGATTAAAACCGAGAAGGAAAAAGTTTACTTGTCAGGATTTTACAAAATCAATAGAAAAACCGTGAAATTAAAATTGACATGTTTCGCTTGAGGGATTGCATATTTCGCTTGGTTAAACGTTGCATGTTTCGCTTGAAGATTCAATACTTGTTTCGCTTGAAAAATCAAAATTGCATGTTTCGCTTCAACTTCTAAACATATTTCGCTTGGCAAGTAACTGTCATATTTCGCTTGGCAATTAACATATTTCGCTTCAAATTAAACATATTTCGCTTGACAATTAACCCTGCATATTTCGCTTGTCTTTTAACATATTTTGCTCTGATACCATATGTTAGTCTTAAATAATCCTTCACAACAATAAGCAAAACTCGAATAAACTCTAATAAGCTCTATGTTGAGCCGGCAAAGAAGAAAGAAAAGTAGAGAGAGAAAAGAACTTGAAAACTTAGATTAGAGAGAGAAAGGTGAGTTACAAGTGTGTGAAAAATGCAACCAACACCCTCTCCATGTGTGGAGAGGGTTTCTTTTATACCCAAGCCTTTCTAGTAGGCGCGTAGGCTTGTAACTTGGGCCGGGCTTGGCATAACTTGGGCTTTGAGCCCGAAACACGGACAATATTAGATTACAATCCAAGCTCGTTGAACCCGACTAGCCTATTACAATACAAGACCTAGTTTGACTTTATAAGACCGATAACATTCTTGTTTGACTTAATAAAATAAAGGCTAACAAATATTAACTCTGAACACTAGCAGCAGTAACTTATACACCAGCAACATTAACTGTGTACAAGCAGTAGTAACTAGTTAAAATATTTTCTTCATTCTCCACTAGCAGTACTAACTTTACTCTAGCAGTACTAACTTTACTCTAGCAGTACTAACTTTACTCTATCAGTACTAACATATACTAGCAGTTCTAAGTTACACTACCAGTACTAAGTTTATACTGACAATACTAACTTCTTAGAGTATTTTTCATAATCTTTTTGCTAGCAGTAGTAACACAAACCTTCTTCTTGAGCAGCACTAACTTTGATAAGAGCAACAGTAATTCCAAACAGCCTTATGAAGCTTTTAATCCCAACACTTTTTCTGTTGAGCCTCTTTTTTTTTTCTTAATCGTCTAGGGAAAGGAACTGCTGGTGTTTGTACTTCACTTGATGGCTAAACGAAAGGTTCGTTAGTCTTCTGAGGTTGATTTTCTGTGAGGACTTTGTTTGATCCAACCAATTTATTAGGATCTATAACTGGAGGTTCTTCTGGTTGTACATCGGTGTTTTTATCATGAACATCTTGAGTTTTAGTTTTTCCACCTCTAGTAGTTACTCCTTTAACTTCGTAATCAATCATTCAAGCATTATTCATTACTTTTAACAACTCTTGTACCCTAAATCTGAGCTCGATTAGTGAATTATTTCTTTCCTTGAATAGGAGCTCGTTGGCAGTTTGAAGTCACAGATGGATGCCCTCATCTCCTCGTGTTCACGCTTTCCTTCATCAACGAACTTGTATAACATTTCTTCTATTGTCAGGCTTCTTTCAGGATAGATAAAATGATATGGACGGAGTCTGGACCCCGTTCCTGAAAAGTAAGACATGATTCAAAGTAATGCTATTTTAGAAAAATAGACTTGTAAAGAAAACAATTGATACGCCATATACAAATATTTGAATATGCCGTATAGATGATCAGCTGGGATACGTCGTATTCAACTGATGTAAATACGCCGTATCGATCTTATCGAGTAGAACAAAAGGAAACTATTAAAATGAACAATTTAACCTAACAAACAATTAAGATAAATAAACTTAATCTAAATTACACTACTCCTAATGGTTAGATCTAATCTAATGTTAAAAAGCAAAACATAAAATAAAAATCAAGATTAATTTTCACTCTCCGGCAACGGCGCCAAAAACATGATGTATCGTTGTGTGGTGTTCATTTATGATAGTTCAAATTTTAAATTTATATTTTGCCGACTTAACCAAAAACAACACTTTAACGGGCAGTGTACCCGGTCGGTGGTAGATTCATGGTAAGTAGGGTGTCGAACACTTGAAGCGAGGTTAAATCTCTTAATTTATTTATATTTTGGTTTATCTAATCTAAGTTAATTCTAATCTATGTCAAACCTATGCTAATCCTATGTTATTACTAATCCTAATTCTAACAGGTAAAAGGTAGGATTTCAGCCTGAGAGACTGGCACAGGTTTGGTCGGTGACTACAATCAATTCAAGACACTTTAATCCACGCAAGCTAATTAACAAAAGATAAAAGAGCGGTTGAGCCTTATGATAGAAAACTATATTAACCATTATTAATCTGATTATAACATTAGTTTGTTTATTAAGTGCAATGATTTCTTCTCTCGAGGTGGCATATCATTCTTAAGAATTAGGCGGGACTTCTTCCTAAGACCTAGACACATTAATTATGTCACAATTAAAGCATCCACATAAAGCATCCTTATTTACTGATTATAATCTATCTTAGGGATTGGTGATCTTGTTAAACCCTAGCTCATAGAGACTTTACCTACTTATCGCTTAACAACAATTTATACACTAGTAGTCCACTTATCCAACTATCTAATGGAATCAGAACGTTATTTGTTGAATTATCTAGGTTCACTTGCTAGTCAATTTGTTCACTAAACCAAAGGCAATATCCAATTAACTAGTTAATCCCGAAGCGTATCCTAGACACAAATTTAGTAGGACAATATTTGTGATCCTATGATTCTAGATGTATAAATCAGTATATGGAGAGCTATCCCAGACTCTAGATTACTTGGTCTGTATCACTAGATCAAGTTGAATGATAGGTCACATACAAAAGCACGTAAACATGTATAAATCAATAAACATAAACAAGCATTCAATGATAAATCAAGATATCGAGATAAACAATACCAAACATTCAGATCTTCATAATAATGGCTAATACCCGAAGGTATTAGCCTTCAAACGTCATAATAAATACAAGAGCAATTATTTAGCCAAGGTAAACCTACCGAGTTAACGAATGATACCAAAAACTGAACGATTACTAAAGTATATGGAATTACACGTTGTCTCCTATGGAATTGATAACGTTGCTCGACCTCTTCTGCTCTTTTTCTCCTCTGAAAATAGACTTTTGTGGTTTAGGTATCTAGAATATGATTTAGCACACTTAAAACTCGTTTTTGAGTTTTGTATTTATAGGGTCTGGAAGTCGGTTCGATACGGCGTATTGGGGTGTTTTTTGGAGTAGGGACCACGTTTGATATCTTCCAGAATATTCACATACTATATTTCTAATATGACGTATTGGTTTTCTTTGGATACGGCGTATTGATCTTCTTTCCTATGTGGTCATTGGTGAGTGCAGGCACAGATACGCCATATCTTCCTTGATGGATACGGCGTATTGGTCTTCAGAATAGTAATCTTCAAAATATATTCATTTAAGCTCCAAAATGCGTACCTTTTGCTAACTTTCACCAAGTACTCCATATATATTGCAATTCTCAAATATAAATGATTAAGTAACAATTCTTTGCAATAATTATACAAAATGGGTTAATAACATGGGATAAATGATGCTATAAAATAGACGTTATTTGATGTCATCAGTCTTCTATTTATAGGGTCTAGAACTTGGTCGATACGGCGTATCGAGAGAGTTGGATACGACATATCGAGGGTTTCTTAGAGTAAGGACCACGTTTGATATCTTTCAGAATATTTTATTTCTTTATCTTGAATACGACGTATAGATGTCTTCTGGATACAACGTATTGGACTTTGTTCTTCATGGTTTCTTGTGAAGTACATGCACAGATACTCCGTATCTTCCTTGATGGATACGGCGTATAGGATGTCAGAGTCAGTTTCTTCATATTTATTCGTTTAAGCTCCAGAATGCGTGCCTTTTAGCAAATATTCACCAAGTACTCCATAATTACTGCAATTCTTAAATACAAACGATTAAGTAACAATTCTTGCAATAATTATACAAAATGGGTAATTTACATGGGATAAATGATGCTATAAAAGTGACGTTATTTGATGTCATCAAATATCCCCCCACTTGAATCCTACTTATTCTCAAGTAGCCTTTAGAAGTTTATAAAAATGTATCCTTAAGGATTTTTTTTCGTTAAGCATTTATTCGTTTAATTACTAGTATACAACCAAACACCTCACGAAATAGGAAGATGAAAACACTCAAATCACTCAACTAATCTATGTGGTAACGTGTAACTAATTCACTTAATTGCTCGGTCATGACGAGTATTCTATCATAAGCTTGGCAAGGATACACATCTCCACCACTAGAGCTAAGGAGTAACACGTTTATAAAGGTAAATTGGGTTTTTATTTAAAGACTGAAAGGGTTTGATCACTCTATCTAATCTTTATCGATACCAATATTCTAGGAGGGCGACAAAGACCACACATACACACCCATAACGACGGGATAGACACATGTGACTGCTCACTCAAGCTAAAGAGTTGGACTAAAAGTAATAAACCAACAAGGTGGCTGAATCACACATACAAGGCCGTAACGACAGAATAGACATGCATGACTCGATCACATCCTGATTCAAGTAAAACCTAAGGTTAGTCATTAGGAAAGAGAAATAAATTGTGGTTAAATAAAAATAACAAAACAAATAGATTAAGTCCAAAACAAATAAGGCACAAGTTGCTAGACACTTTCCCGACCGTTACCATGATAAAGACTCAAATATATACACAAACGTCTTGATCATTGATCAAAAACAACTACCTAAGTTGGCGTTCCCGTAACGGTCAACTTCCCATTCATTCATACTATACATACTTTTAAAAGACAAGTGGCGATATCTACCATTTTATATAAAACTTTACATTGTTGATTTTTATACATGTCAACGAATAATTGATTCTTCAAATAATTTCTTCGGTTTAAGCTTTAACGAACCGACTATCTTCAAACTTTCCTCCTCTTTTTTACAGCAATTTTCTAAGTTTTTCTATTTTTTTAAACAATACATAACTATGAATCTCGATGTAATTTCACCATCTGCACAATCATAATAACTCTGGATAATTTCTTCGATAATTCTTCATTCTTCGGACGTACCAATAATTGTGATGGTTGTAAAAATACATGAGTTTTGACTACTTTTTACATTCCCATTGCAATGTGAAAATTTTCCAACCATACCAGAGATAGAAAATGTCACAAGATACAAAAAATATATACTTTACACTTTAAGCAACTAGCAACTGATAAATGGACTTAATCTAACAGGGTAGGCTAAGGTGTAAATGTGTAACGAAACAAATAGTTAGTGTTATTCCTAAAGGATTGGCTCTATTGGTTTTTTTAGGAGTATCTTAGTCTAAAAAAGAGAGTAAACAAAGGGTTTATACGGGGAATTAACTAACCAGTGTAGTTAGTTAATAAAACAACATGTATAGGCTTTTTGGGTGTAATCCTAAAAAATTACCAATTTAAACAAGTTACTCTATCTAAATCCATAGTACTCATTATTGGCGTCTGGAATAGATATACCAAGCCAAGTTCTAAAGTCTACAACATCACCGGCACACTCATATTTTTGTGAAATTTAGGTAACATTTGGAAACGGATAAGGATGAATCCTTACAATATCTAATAAGGGTTAACCAGTAATTTTATAAAAGTATGCTTAAAAATTTTTTAAGTTTGAGCATAATTTAAGCATTTTATTGTAAAAAATAAGACAAGTAAGATTCTAATTCCCATCCCCCCTACTTAAGTTATACAACGTCCTCGTTGTATAGATAAAATATTAAAAACAGGAAATAAAAGAATTAGAATGAGAAAATCTCCTGATATTTGCTCGGTAGATTCTCTATTGTTGATTTAATGAGCAATAATTCTAGATTGTAGATACTTCACCAACATTGTCGATTTCTTTCCAGTGAGGTCCTGTGCAAAATTATAGGAAAAACATGCAAAATCCTATCTTGGTATCTACGGTTTATAATAAATAAAACAAACTGTACAGGAGACCAATACGCCACATCCTTAAACCTGGATATGCTGTATGGAGAAACCTGTAAAAAGTATCTATACGGGTCAGTCTGCCAAATACATCGTATCATGTGCATGAATACGCCGTATAGACAGAACTGACAATAAAGTTTTTAAATGCAAAAATATAAAGACTGATAACGTGCAGACATTCAATACACCGTATGGTATAGAGCGGATACGCTATATTGATGTCTGGGAAGACAGACTCGATAAGACAAATAAATAACTGTCCAGGTTGTCTCCTAGGAAGCACTTTTGTTTACAGCTAAGTTTTTAAGTTAGAGTTTTTCTTCAGCTTCCTTCACTCGTCTCTTGTTACCATCCATCCTTCATCCATGTGGCGAAAGATTTCTTGGTATGCGCGGAATGCCTCTTTACTAGTGCTCGGTAAATTGTCGTATTCATCTTCCTTTATGGCGACATACTTCTCATTTTCTCCGAATGAATACTTGATCATCACAAATCTTCTAATTTGGCAAATCGCTCACTCATGAGTTGTATCCTTACATCGTTCTTCATCTTCATGTTCTATCTCATATTCTTTTTCTTCATGATTACGGATGGTGTTCTCATAATCATCCCATTTTCTCTAACCTTCATCACGTGATTCATCATCTTCTTTAATTATTCCTTCGATTATGGCTTTATTTTTTAAAGCTTCATCTTTAAGTTTGTCATCCTCCAAAGCTTTGTACCGTTCAAAATCTTGATAACATAGTGTGTTTCCAAGTATGTAAGCTCCAGGCAAGTTTCCTCCATTATAATATCCGTCATCTCTCCAGCTACAGGTTGGCCATTCTAAACATCCATTTTTATAATTAAAAGGCTCACAATAATGTTTAACTGGAGTGGGTTCTTCCTATACTCCATTATCCGTCCATGGTTTTTCATGCACCCATGACACATATTTATTCCATTCATAAATCCAATCATTCTTATAATCTTTGTAAGTCTTGAATCCATCAGTATCTTTAGTAAGGACATCTGGATCGATTTGTAAAAGATAATTAAATTCCTTGAAAGCTTTGTACGTAGGTGTCTCAAAATCAAATACATTAGGCTCGATCCTAAAGATTTCAGCAACTTCATTCTCATCAATTAGATTTTTATCATTAGGACCAGAAGATTCTTTGTCAGAAAGTTCAACTTCATCGTCACCTTGTGCCCAATAAATCCATAACGCATTCTTTGTGTACCAATCCATATCCAAATGGTTGTAAAATTTTGATGCGATCCATTTAGCAAAAACCAAGTTGGATGGGTCGTATTCCATATTAACATCACGTGCATATGTGTCTCTTTGTTTCTTGATCTCCAAGTATTCTCTGAATTGTAGTTTATAATTTTTGATCAACCATCTACTAATCACCTCTTTCTTGACATTTTCATCCATTATCATATGGTTCCCATATTTGAGGTCCAACCATTGTTCCACCGTTACATCAATAAGCCTCATAAGTCTGCTGTTAATGAAGATCACAGCTTCAGCATAAATCTTTCCGCATTATTTATAGCTTACTTTCCTTTCATTTTCCCCGAGATCATTATGTGTTAGGCTACAGGCTTGTTTATTGCATTGGGAAGATTCAGGAACTTCAATCTCATAAGTAAACAAGTCGTTATCAATTGTGCTTAATCGGTTGAATTCGTCACAAAGAATTCCAGGTTGTGCATTGCAAGCGAATGAACAGTCGTTGATCTCGAGAAATCCATGTTGCTAGAACTTTTCCTTAATTACCTTTGTCATTGTTACTGAAAATAACCAAAAAATTATCTGTAGAACCAGTTAGAAAAAGGGGAATATAGAATTTTAAGCTTTAAGTTCGAGTATGAAAAACTTCTCTATTACTGTATCAGATGATCGATATGCCGTATTCAATTGATTTGGATATGCCGTATCAGTCTACTGAATGAATACGCTATATTGGATAAGAAAGTTGGATACACCATATCTAATTGAAGTGGATACGTCGTATGAGGTTATCGACCAGAACATTGTGTAGAAAACACAAAACAATAAAACAAACAAATATACAAGCAAATGATACACAAATATAGAGAATTTTACACTAATCTAAATTACACTAATCCTAAGGGTTAGACTAATCTAATGCTAAAAACCAAAATATTAAATAAAAATCAAGATTTACAATTTCACTCCTCGGCAGCGGCGCCAAAAACTGGATGTGTCGTCGTGTAGATATTATTTATGTTTTCAAGTTTAAATTTATATTTTTCCGACTTTCCCTAAAACAACACTTTAACGGGCAGTGTACCCGATCAGATGGAGTTTCATGGTAAGTAGGGTGTCGATCACTAAGAGCGAGAACGAAATCTTTTATTTTCTCAATATTTTAGTTATCTAAACTAAGTTAATTCTATTCTATGTTAAACCTATGTTAATCCTAATTCTAACGGATAAGGGGGTTTTCAGTCTGAGAGATTGGCACGAGTTTGTGGTAACTTAGATCAATTTAAGACACAATTACACATGCAAGCAGATAAACAAAAGATAGAAGAGCCGTCTAGCCAAATATAAGAAAAGTGTATTAGCCATGATTAATCTAATTAAAATGTTGGTTTGTATATTTAGTGCAATGAGTGCTTATCTCGAGGTGGCATATCATTCTTAATACTTAGGTGATACTTCTTCCTAAGACCTAGACACATAGAATTATGTCACAATTAAATGCATCCGCATAAAGCATCCTATTTGTTGATTATAATCTATCTTAGGGATTAAAGCAATGGTGATCTTGTTAAACCCTAGCTCATAGAGACTTTACCCACTTACTGCTTAATGATAATTTATATACTAGTAGTTCACTGACCAAGTTTGACAATCCGTCAATTTCAGGTCGTTGTTTTATTCTCAAGTATTAATAATATATTTCATTTTTATGTTGAGATATGAACTCACGACTAACCGGGAGAATTAGGGCTTACATTTGTAATTTACGTGACGTTTACAAAGAACCGGCGAATTCTACATTAAGCATCGACGTTTATATTTTCAAAATGCCATAGAAATAATTTAATTACATTCGTTTTTATTTTTTGTGTTACGCGCATTTTTCGTATTTTTCGTAAAACCTTTACGTAGCGTACCTTTTTTTAAATATCAGACTTTGATAATACATGTATTTATAAATAGTGTTACAAGTAGTAAACTACTCATCCCACTTATCTATCACCCCATAAGGGCGGACACACCAAAGGACTAGGTGTCCCCTTGATGTTGAATCTTAATCATGCATAAGACATTTGGCAAATGTCTTGCATGTGGTAATTAAGAGATTTTTCTTTTATAATCTCACACACATACAACTCATATCTTACAACCAAAAGCAAGAAACCCCTCCTTTGTCTCCCTTTTTGGCCGATCCCAACACCAACATAAACAAGCATTCCATAAATTTCACTAGTGAATATGACTACCTAGTGTGTTTCTTATACTTTGGAAGTGATTAAAAAGGGTTTTCAAGGAAGGTTTTGTACACTTTGGGGCTGAAGTTATAAGGGTTTTTATAAAGTCATTTGGGTAAATAAAATGATAATCAAGAGTATTTGGGGTTAAGATTAAGTTTGGAATTGAAGCCCTTATCAAGCCTTGTTCTTATTTTGACATTTATCATTGTTACACTTTTATAATGTGGTAAATTTAAGGAGACTTGTTTAAGTTTAATTTTGATTTCCAAATGTATATGTATATGTATGATTATCAAGGAATAAAAGTGTTAATGCATGCATAGATCTAGGTTAGATCTAACAAGAATGACCACTAAAACTAGTGAGAAAAGTATAAAATTTGTAGGCTGTAATAAACATTAAATTCCATAATTCTCAGACGGTTTGAGGTTTGGGGGGATGGATTGATAGCAAGACGGTCATAGAATAATGCTCTTTATTGGGGGAACATTGCATATGGATCACTTCTAGAGGATAAACAATGAATGAGTTATGATCAAAACACTAAAACTAGTCAATTCTGAACATGCTGTAAAGATTGTGTAAAAAGTCACATTTACGAACTGAACCATTTAAAAAGTAAAAACTATGGGTTGTAGCTAAAGTCATGTAGATTCTGGAATCAATTGGATAGTCAACCATCTCTTTTCAGTTTGTTAAATGGCGTTTAAAATGGTTAAAAAGTGGAAATTTCATTACGAAATTGTACATGATCTTTAATGTATTATAGTGTTACATATGTTTAAGTATAATCAAAAGATGTACTAAAACAAGCTAATTAACCCGCGGTTACGGCGAGAGACTAATTTTTCAGATAATTTTTTTTTTACGGTTTCGAGGGTTTTTTTTTGGGCGATGGCGTTATGGCGGGGCTACTTTTTAATATTTCTTTCTTGTATGAGTCGGGGAAAAAAAAAATTGCGTTGGGACGGCTTAATTTTTTTTCCCCGAATTTTTTCTTTTTTTTTGTCGGTTTTGTAAATTTTTTTTCGGGAATTTTTGTGGTTAGAAAATCTAAATAGTTAAAAGGTGTGAGGGTCCGTATTGTATTTTTTTTTTTTTGGGCCAGATTTTAAGCTATTTTGGGGGTTTTTTTTTGCTAATTTTTTCCGGTTTTTTCTTTCTTTGTAACGATTCAGGGAGGGAGATTTTTTTTTGCGTTGGGTCGGGTTAATTTTTTCCCTAAAATTTTTTTTTTTTTGGGATGGTTCGATATTTTTTTTTTTTGGCCGATGGAATGTAAAAGTGTGAAACAATAAAAACTTGACGTTTGTTTTTTTGTTTATTTTTTTACGGGATTTTTTGTTTATGAAAATCGTAAATAGTTAAATGTTGAAGGGTAACGTTTTGTTATTTTTTTTTACTTTGGGCCAAATTTCAGGCTAATTTTGGTGCTAGTTTTTTTTTTTTTGAAACATTGGGCCATATTTTTATGGAATTTTAAGCTAGTTTGCCCTTCCCCTAACCTCTGACAAATGTGTATTATTAGTAATAATTTTTTTTATTATGGCTTATGTTTGGACCTCATGTTTAAAGTTTTGTTTTTTTTTTGTTATATGGGTTTATTTTTTAATATAATGGGTTGTTCGTTTGTGACCATAATCGATTATTTTAAAGATTTTGGTATCGAAGATGTTTTCGCTGGGTATTTTATTATCTGAATAAATCAGAAGTTTTGTAATATTTTTTTTTCCTCCTACCCTTTGTGCAGTTCAAAATTTAGAAAAAAAAAAACAAAATAATTGAAAAAAAAAAAACCAAATCGGGGCTGGCCAAACCCAAAATGGGAGCTCATTACTGTAGCAATGTGGCCCTGCTGACCAAAACGACAATGGATTTACGTTTCGGGAAGTTTTTTTTGGTGCGATGCGTGTATGGCGGGGTTTTATTTTTAATTATTGTCTTTTTTTGTTGATTTTTTGGGGAAAAAATTTGGTTGGGCGGGCTAATTTTTCCCGAATATTTTCTTTTTTTGGGACGGTTTGTAATTTTTTTACGGGAATTTTTGTGTTAGAAAATCAATAAATAGTTAAATAGGTAAGGGTTCCGTTTTGTAATATTTTTTTTACTTTCGGCCCAGGATTTTAGGCTATTTATTGGTTTGTTTTGGCTAATTTTTTCCCGGATAATGCTTGTTTGTAATGATTCGGGAAAATTTTTTTTTTTGTGGTTGGGCAACGGGTTAATTTGGAGTTGAAGCCCTTATCAAGCCTTGTTCTTATTTTTGATCATTTGATCATTTTCTACTCTTTCCTTGTGGTAAAATTTAATGAGTCTTGTTTAAGTTTTATTTTAATTTCCAATTTTATATGTATATGTATGATGTATGATGATCAAGGAATAAAAGTGTTAATGCATGCATAGATCTAGGTTAGATCTAACAAGAATGACCATTAAAACTAGTGAGAAAAGTATAAAATTTGTAGGCTGTAATGAATAGTAAATTCCATAATTCTCAGAAGGTTTGAGGTTAGATTTGATAGCATGAGGTCATAGATAATTCTCTTATGAACATTTGACAATTTGGATCACTTCTAGAGGATAAATAATGAATGAGTTATGATCAAAACACTAAAACTAGTCATTTCTGGACATGCAGTAAAGATTATGTAAAAACTCACATTTACGAACTGAACCATTTAAAAAGTAAAACTATGAGTTGTAGCTAAATTCATGTAGATTTTGAATCAATTGGATGGTCAACCATCTCTTTACGGTTTGTAAATGGCGTTAAAAATGGTAAAAGTGAAATTTCGGTCCGAAATTATAACATGATCTTTATGTATTAAAGTGTACATATGTATAAGTATAATCAAAATATGTACTAAAATGAGTTTGAATATGTAAAATAAACTTAAATATGAAGTCAATCATATAAATATATAAATTATACCATTTACGATTTATAAACTACGACAATTTTCTTAACACGAAAATATATAAGATTTTCTAAAAACCCAAACACTATATTATGTAAAAATGGTTTTATGACTAAAACCCGAGCTGGTAGGACCCACTTCTTGGGAGTTTTAAAAGGCTAATAAACTGATAATAAAAGTATCCCGACCTCAAGAACCCAAAAACTTATAATAAAAGTTGTATACTAGCTAAAATAGACCCGTAAAGCCTTATTGGACCACTAGGCCCAATGAAACAAAATGGACTATAATGGACTTAGCATTAAGCCCAACCCACTTGGACACTATAAATGGGCTAAGACATGGTCTTAAAATGATAATATCCATATAAGAGCTTAATGGACTTTGGGATTAATGTAGTCAATACTAGTTAAAATGGCTAATAGTGGCAAGTTAAAAAATATGTAAAACTTTAAGTATAAATACTTACTTGATTATCATGTCAACTACATGTATATATACATATTTTTCTTATTTATGAAATTTCGTTAATTATTACCGAC
>BQNB010066412.1:0-34571 GCA_026074375.1 Tanacetum coccineum
AAAACAAACATATATTTGGCAGTTTTTGTCTGTTTTTGGTCATTTAAGCTCGTTTTTAGAGGTAAAAGATATGTGTAAAATAAATTGTGATTAAGCCCTTCGACGTAATAAACCCTTTTGATAGTAATAGCACCTTGAACCAGATCTCCATAACCAAGAATTGGTGCAATTTGATTGTAACATCCGAGAAATTTTGAAATTTTAAAAGACTAATTTAACCTTTGACTTTTCGAGTCTGACTTGACTTTCTGATTTTTGACGTTTTATTGTCTAATAAATACCGCATGACCGGTAAAATTTTTGGAATGTATTTAAATAATAAATTATATTTATTATTACACACCGTAAGTACAAAGTTATTTTTAACTTATTTGATTCGAAAACGAAAAAGATATATATATTAATTCATAGTTGAT
The DNA here is from genome assembly GCA_026074375.1 of Tanacetum coccineum. Classification (NCBI taxonomy): domain Eukaryota; kingdom Viridiplantae; phylum Streptophyta; class Magnoliopsida; order Asterales; family Asteraceae; genus Tanacetum; species Tanacetum coccineum. The sequence continues at coordinate 417 of BQNB010066412.1, forward strand.
TTATCAAAAACGAACCCCTAGATTTCGTTTTCACAACTCGGACTCTAAAGCAATTTGATGTAAAACGATATTTTGGACAACTTTTTAGTTTTGGCCGAGACACGAAAACAAACAGAAAAGGGCTGAAATAACCTTGCAAAATTTTGAACACAACGCGTACCGGCCCATGAATAATTAAATTTATATTTAATTACCACTTTTTATTAAATAAAAATATTTAATAAATTAATTAATATTTATCCAATAGCGTTTATTTAAAAACGCGAACGTTGAAATTAAAGTTTTATTTCTCGGACAAAGTTTACTCGCGGCACCCAATGGTACCAATTAAATAATAATGATTTAAATATATTTTATAAAAATATTTATAAAATACAAGTCGAGTGAATACTCATTTTTATAGGAAAAAGGATTTGGAAAACAATGGCGCAAGTTTCACATTTTGAATCATCCGTTAACTTGTCAAAACGAGTCCCGAACCATTATTACACAAAAATTACCCTTTAAGTCCCTGTGGTAATATTTACAACATCCACCCTAAAGTATTAGAAACTTGTCACATGGTTTTAAAAGTTTTTCTAGTATAAATATATAACTATGTAGGGTTATATTCATTTTCTTTTATAATAACCCTAGCCACACTCTCTCCCTCTCTCTAAATATCCGGCGCCGCCACCGGTGCTCCGGCCAAAATCCGACCACCCCACCTCGTCCATCGTAGCCCCACGACACCACCCCCATAGCCACCATCATCACGTCGTGATTATCATCATCATAACACCATCTCCACCTCATTGTCACCATCTCCTCCACGCCACACAACAGCCGACACCCGCCACAACCACCATTTGCACACCACCGAATCGACAGCGTCATCGCCACCATTTGTCTCGGCATCATCAGGGTTCTGTTGGTTTTAAATCAAATAGGGTGCGTGTGTTTTTCGTTTAGCACCAACGAGATGTGTTGGTTTGATAGAACAAGGGTGCGCCTAGTTTGTTAATTGCACCGAGAGGGTGCGTCCGGATCTGGGTCAGCGAAGGAGTGGGTTTGGAACTATATATAACAACCCACAATTTTCCTCTATGTAATTATCCATCTATTAAAATAGATGCAATTTTCTTTAGTATAATTTCAATCTATTAAATTAGATGCAACCGTTTTCATGGAAAGATTTTTGCTTTATTCCATCCATAATGTAACGTAACTTACATTATCAAAGTAAACGAGCTCACACAACCTACCAATGCCAATTTCATCAATGTTTATATCAAATAAACGTCATAATATGTCAAGAAATATGTTCTAAACTCCATTTTTACCTTACATTATCTATTTTGTAACATCCGAGAATTTTCGAAATTTTAAAAGACTATTTTAACCTTTGACTTTTCGAGTCTGACTTGACTTTTTGACTTTTAACCTTTTATTGTCTCATAAAAACAGTTAACGCGTAACCGGCAAAATTTTTGGAACATATTTTAAATAATAAATCATATTTATTATTTCATACCTCATGTACAAATTTATTTTACATTTATTTGACTTGAAAACGAGAAGATAGAGGTTCTTCCTAAGTTGACTTATCAAAAACGAGTAGCTAAATCACGCTTTCATTATTCGGACTCTAAAACAACTTGATGTAAAACGAAATTCCTGACAACTTTTCAGTTTTGCCCGAAACCTGGAAACGAGCCGAAAAGGGCTAAAACAGCACCGCAAACGTTTAACGAACAACCTACAACGCGGACACACAAAAATAATTAAATTTGTTTTTAATTATCAGTATTTATTTAATAAAAGTATTAAATAAATTAGTCATCATTTTAATTAAAAGCGTTGTTGATAACGCGAAGACTCGAGCTTAAATCCATTTTTATTTCGGACGAGGCGAAACCGGTTCACAAAATGAATAACAAATATTTTATTAAATGTTATAAAATATTTATGAAATATTATCAAGCGAATACTCATTTTTATCGGAAAAATGATTTGGAAAACAATGGCGCAAGTTTCGTGACTCGAATCGACCGTTAACTAGTTCAAACAAGTCCCGAACCGATAGTTATCAAAACTATACTAAAAATTTACACAATAGACCCTGAACTTTTAGAGACTTGTCACTTCTTTTAATATATATATAAATTTTCTAACATTTATTTCATTTCATCTCAACTTATACACACACTCTTATTATCATCTCCCTCCTCTCTCTCCCTCAAAATTCCGGCAGCCCTCCCAGCCGCCGCCGGCCACCAGGCTGCCGCCGCCGGAAAAGTTTTCCGGCCGAAACATATAATGTTTCTCATCTCCGGATCTAACCGATCCTCACCACCACGCGCCACCACTCGCCACCGCAGCCACCACCACCAGTCCACGCCGCTGCTACCACCTCCTCATTCGTCACAACACCACCCCCATCCCGCCACCACATATATAACAAGTACAAAAAAAAGGGGTGCGTTCGTTTAGTTGCGGGCAGCAAGGGGGTGTTTGTCGTGGGTCAACGCACCGAGCGTGCGTCGGGTTTGGGTCTCGCAACACAAAGGGTGCGTTTGGTTGCCCAACACAGCCGGCGTGTTTGGCTATCTCGAGTCCACATAGGGGCGTTCGGGTTTGGTTGTTATAAAAACCTTTAGGGTGTGTTTGGTTTGGGGTTAACAGCCCTAAAGGGTTGTTTGGTTCTGGGGTTAAGACAACAATAAAGGGTGTTTGGTTATGGTAACAGCCCCACGAGAGGGTGTTTGTTTATGTTGTTTTACGCCATAGGGTGCGTTTGGCTTTACAGTTTCCGGGGGTGTTTGTTTCTGGTTTAACAGCCCCATAGGGGTGTTTGTTTTTAGGTTTAAAAACCAGTTTGGTGCGTTTGGTTTTGAGTTTAGCAGCAGATTAGGAGTGTTTGGTTTATGCAGAAAGGGTGTGTTTGGATTGGCTGCGAAACAACCAAAGGGGTGTGTGTTTGTGGGTTTGGCACCGGTTAGGGTGCGTTTGGCATTAAGGACAACCCATAAAGGGTGTTTGGGACAGCGGACGCCTAAGGGCGTGTTTGGTTTGACAGATCAACAATAAGGGTTCGTTTGGTTTATATGAATAAACTAGTGAAAAATATCGTAAGGTTTTATAAATTATAAAACGGATTAAATGGTGGTTTATTGGTTAAATAAATATACTACTTATTATTTAACTTCTTAATTGATCTCGTTTAGATATATATGTATATTTGAAACACGCTGTTTGTTTAGAAGTGGAAAAACATTTGATTATATAAATATGGGAAACGTTATATAACCGAAAAGGTCATGACAAAATTTATATAACTTTTATATTTGGTAATGTGTTACTAAAACCTATATTATTTTAGAAACCGATAAAAGGGACTAAGTTATATTTAAAGAGATATTAAATTATAACTGTATAATAACCTGACAACGAACGAAAACTATACTTTTACAATGAGACGAACTGTTTTAGACGTGACCCGTCGAAGAAATGAAATATATTTTACAAAATATTATTTTATATTTTATAAATGTTATAAACCGTTACAAACATTGTTTGCTTAATTCGTAATTTAAAAACGTGTGTCTAACATCGGTACAAGGGACTTTTATTTGACTAAGCAGTGATTTCAGAAATGGGTCAAACTAATTTGTTTAAATTAATTTCACACACTTATGATATAATACCTGCAATGTATTATACACTTTTCATAAATCTTTGGGCTGATTGTCTTTGTTATATAATTCAAGGTAGGAATTATATAAGGGTTATTTTTCATAAGTAATATATAAAGAATATATATTACACACTTTGGGTTTATTTTCAATTTATTTATTTAACCAACCACCAAACTATTACAACTTTAAATCTAAATCTTTATCAACGCGTCGCGTTGATGTAACCATCCATCGGGAAACCCAAATACATTATCCTAGGCTAGTGGGACTAGGCGTTAAGATTAGTTGCAATTTCTTGATCGAGCCGCTTCGTCTTCCGTTCGTGTTGTGCATATTAGATGCTTATCTGTCAATCGTTCTACATCATCAATGTGAGTTTATAGCCCCTCTTTCACTTGTTTTACATTTACTTTACAAATCTCGGGGGAGAATACATGCTCAATACAACTTGTTTACATATTCGTTTACAATATCTTTTACATACTATTCTACACACTTGGTTTACATACTTGATTTTGCAATTCATTACAACCACAGTCTGTTTACATGGGGATTATGCAGGATCTAAGTATTGCAATTCTTGTATGGGCGACTTGTATATAGGAAGATTGATATGATAATACTATGCTGATTCTCGTTCATAGATATCTTTACCTTATTACTCTAACCAAGACTCATTAAATCTGAACTCTATGGATCTGCCTGCATTTGTGCGCCCAATTCCCCGATGACGATTTGAACACTCGCCCTGACGCATTAACACATGCATCGTCATCATCCAACACCTTGAAGGTGTATGAAAATACGCTATTGCACCGGGAATTATTATTTGATATTTTTAATCTATTTATTTAAAGAATTGGACGCCTCTCATTTAAATAAATAAATTATAAATCACCGTACCATAATTTTATCATTTCTTACTACATAAATTTTGACCTTCCTTTAGGAAATAAGAAATATAAATGAGTGGGCTTAATGCTATCCGATATGACACGGTATGAAACTGAATCGCGATAATCAATCAAATTCGTTAAAAGGGTCTAGAGACACAATCTGTCTTTGGCCACTCAGCAAATCTTAAGGCCTCACTTGGGACTACCTATTCTCAGCCTTATTAATTACTTTGTTACCGGTTGCGAATCCTCGCGATCACTGAACGTTTCGTGGAACTAACAGACTTGTTTATAACCACTTGAGCTAATGGAGCTATTCATCGTACTAACGACTGATACAAAATCCCCTCTATCGCATAACTCTCTCGCGAGCTCCTCTCATTTCATTAAACTTTAATCTGAATTTGTGTTTTCTCGAAATGTCGCTAATTTTCTCGCATCCCCATCACCATTTTTAAGTATTGCGTTGTGCGGCTCTGTTGGTCCCTGAGCTCCCAGACTGATACGACTTTATCCAGTAGGTAACGCAACCTCTCTTAAACTAGGTAAACACCTACGATAAATAATAGCAATATTCATTTCGGACCACTAGTACAAGACTAGGTCACGATACTGCCGGATTGCCTAATAAGTCGATACTTATCTTCAAATTATCTCTCCGTTATATATCATTGAAGAGTCATGATGTCGAAACAGACTACACTTCTCCTGCATCTTTCACCATTAAAAGACGACACTTTCCTTATAACGCATTTATACCAGGGTAAGACCGTAATGATTTTTTTTTTGTGAAACCGATTCTGATGGATTTAAATATCCTGTCAAACCGGCCAAAAATTTTGTATAGTGCAGAATTGTCGAAAAATCAAATTTTTGCTTAAGAAATTCAACTCCATGTTCAAAACTGGTTTATTAAATCGTTAAATCGTTTTCTGGTCACACACACTTTAACACAAATTTAATCTCGACGAGATTTCCTTAAGGGTAGGTACTTAACCCCATCCGACAAGTTTTTGAAATTTTAAAAGACTATTTTAACCCTTGGACTTTCGAGTCTGACTTGACTTTTGTTTGAAGTTTTATTGTCTAATAAAAACCAATTACCGCTTGACCGTAAATGTATTCGAACGTAATTAAATAATAAATCAAGATTATTATTACACACCGAGTACATGTTAGTTTGTATCTGTATTTGATATCGAAAACGAAAGATATATATAGTTAATCATAGTTTGATTTATCAACAATCGAACCTCCTAAATACGTTTTCACACTCGTAACTCTATAAGCAATTTGATTAAAACGATATTACACAACTTTTAGTTTTGGCCGTGACAAACAAACAAAAAGGGCTGAAATAACGCGCAAAAATTTGAACAAAACGCGTATCCGCCATGAATAATTAAATGTATATTTAATTACCACTTTTTTATTAAATAAAAATCTATTTAATAAATTAGTTAGTATTTATCCATAAACGTTTATTTAAAACGCGAACGTTAAATTAAAGTTTATTTTTCGACAAAGCTTACTCCACACAATGTTACCAAATAAATAATGATGATTTAAACTATTATTTTTAAATAATATATTTTTACATAAATATTTTATAAATATTAGTCAGTACATACCTTTTTCGCGGAAAACAATGGAAACATTGGCGCCAATGTTCGGTATTTATGAAGCAATTGTTAACTAGCCCGGAACAGTCCCCGAACCATTCTTTCACAAAAGTACATTTTTTGATCCCTGGGGTAATATTTTTATAACATCTACCCCTAACTTCATGCACTTGTTACAGTGTTATTCAACTTTATAATATATAAACATATAGGAATTAGTTATACTCCATTCAGTATTTAACCTAGCTCACTTCATCTCGCTCTCTCTCTCGATATCTATCCGGCGCCACCAGCATCTACGGCCGACTTTTTCCGGCCACCCCAAACCGCCAAACACAATCAACAATCATCTCATCCACGACACCACATTCACCTTCATTTCTATCACTACTACATCATCGATCTAACCACCTTCATCTCCATCCCACCACCTCTTCATCACCCCATCATCCCGTCACCATCTCCACCACAGCCTCCACTACCACTCCATCCTCACCTCTGATCAAGCCGCACCGCCACCGTCCCCCACATCTCACGCCAACTGCCACCACCATCGCATCATCACACTCGAAACCCACCACCTTCAGACTATCACCCCACCACATACATATGTGCGTTGGGTTTTAAACGCCATAACACGGTATGTTTGATTTTATAAAGACCACAATGGGTGGGTTTGGTTTCGTCAGACACTTCATAGGGCGCTCTGTTGCTCACTTCAACTTCAACCTAAAGGTGCCTTGGATTTCTCCCCCACCACTAAGGTGCGTTGCTTGGATAAACCCCCAGGTGCGTTCGGTTGATAAACAACGTCAAGGGTGAGGTTGGCCGAAACACCATTAGGTGCTGTTTGGTAGCCACAGATAACAGCCATAAGGCTGTTTGATGTTCCATAACACTTAGGGAAGGTTGTTAGGCTAGTTAAACAGATTAGGTGTGTTGTTTTGGTTATAAATAGAGTGTAGGTCTCTTGTTTCGTTTGGCAGATTTTTTTTTTACAAAAGGGGGGGTTTTTTATGGCTTAAAAACCTATGGTGCCTTGGTTGTTATTTATCACTGAAAGGTGCTTTGATGGTATAGCACAACAAATAGGTTGTTTGGTAAATAACGAGGTGTACATCAAAAGGAGGCTTGTTTATAATAAAAAGATTTACTAAATAAATCTTTACATTTAAAAAAAGATTTATAAATATGAAGCCGGATCTAATGGTGGTATTGGTTAAATAAAAATGTTATTTATTTGTTGTGTCATTTGTATTTAAAAACGTTAAGTGTGTCTGATTTGGGTTAATACAATTTGGGGATATTTTGGATTGAATAATAACCTTAAAGAGTTGTGTTTGAAGGCAACAAGGGTGATTCAAATGAGGAAAAATGGTTAACTTTTGTTAATAGAAAACGTTAAATAAATAATAGGTCATGCGTGATTTTTTTTATCATCGCTAACCCTTAAATTTTACAAAACTTCTTTATTTATTATCTTGAATTGCCCTAAAGATTATTAAATCGTGAAGACCTAATAATCAAACGTAAACTATAATTTTAGAAATTTCATTTATTTAGTCCACAACTTTAAAACGTGCGTTTATTTTTTATAACAACTTCTGTTAATTTATTGGGATTTCGGCGCGTTCGAATCTTTGGTTTCTTTTATTAAATCATCTTATTATATAATACTTGGAAATAGTATATATTAGGACCATCTTATTTATTTATCACCGTTCGAGTAAAACTATGTTCACGGATGATATGTGCTCAGTCATTCTTTTGGTTGTTATCTTGTTAATAATTTCACGGTATGAATTATAACTCAATTATTTTTCATTAATTAATATATACGGATTATATTACACACTTACGTTTACTCTTTAATTTATTTATTTAACCAACCACAAACATTACAACTTTAAATCTAAATTTTTTTCAACTGTCACGTTTGATGTACTCATTCATCAGAAAACCAAGTACATCAGCCTAGGCTAGTGGCCATAGCGTTAAGATAAACCGCAACTTCTGGTCGAGCCGTTTCAGTTTTCCTTTCGTCGTGTACTCATTGGTACATTCCCCCATCGTTCTTCATCATCGATGTGAAGTTTATAGCCCCTCTTTCACTTATTTACATTTACTTTTCAAATCTCGGGGAGAATACACATGCGCAATACAACTTTTTACAATTCAGTTTACAATATCTTTTACATACTATTGGTTACACACTTGGTTACGATTCTTTATTGGGCAAATTCATTACAAACACATTACATGGTTGATACAACTTGTTTCCATACTTTGTCACATACTCAATTCAATACATGTTTTACGAAATTGTTTTAATACTCATTTCGAACTCAATAACATGATTTATATCACCCTCTTTTCTACTTATGATTTAAGATAGCTCAAAGCTATTTACAAATACAACAGTTAATTTTTAGGGACACCAGCTTTTTCGGTTATCAATCTCCTGTTTACAGGTTTCCTAAGTAACTAAACCCCCCATTGCCTCATTATCATAACTTTAAATTCTTGAACCGGAGATGGTTACAGGAAGCGCGAGTGTATAAATAGATCATTTGGATGACAGCATGTGCGAGTGAGTACTCGTACCAGTTTCGACAGTACTGTAACAACGATATGCAAACATGTCAAACAATTGGATTTTTCGGGTTTAGAACATCTACACGCACTTTGTGCAGTAAATTGCATAAATATATGTCGAGCTTCGTGTCATGAGCTACGCAAAGTAGATATTTATTATGGGTACTGTAGTTGTATAGCAGACCCATACATTCAGGAAATTCAACGATCTCACTGTCCATACTCGTATCAACAGTACAAAATTTTGAACACTTTTATTATATTGAGACGAAGCATAAACACTAAACGTTTTGGTTCTACATTTACTCTATATTTTGGCATTTATTATAAGATTTGAAATAGCATACCTACTTTATACATCTTTAGGATGCCAACATTTACATTTATACTTACAAAACTCTATGAACTCACCAACTTAATGTTGACACTTTAAGCATTTTTTTCTCAGGTGAATAGATGCGTGATAATTTGATTGCCTTGGAGTCTTTACATTCAAGTTTTTCAATGGTGATCAAATATGGACAACTTTTATTTGATTTCAGAAAAATTAACCAAGAGTTTTTAAATCTAACTACACATTTAGAGGTCGTGTCTCTTGTATCTATGCTGTTGTATTATGAATAACGCTCCCGCATATTTCCGCGCACCCATTTTTGGGGTGTACACCTATGTCGATTGTTTTATCAATGTCTGGACGTTTGTTAGCATGCAAAGAGCAAAGCACTCTTGTTACACAGTAAAGGTATTTATTAAGTCGAAATCCTCTCTTTGAGTCGTATCCATCCATAGGATTTTTGCACATACCATTCCAGACATGGCGATTAATCAGCCTCTGTAGTGATATTGCCGTGCTTCTTTTGGCATTCTTAATGACCAGTTAACCAATCTATCTCCAAGAAACGAGCACTTCCTACGTACTTCTCTTGATCTTGACATCCAGCATGAGCCGCATCTGCATAAGCTGTTAGTGACATGGCTTGTCTTTCATATTACCAAAGTCCCATGTTAAGGTTCCTTTTCAAGTACCGAAAGACCACGTTGATAGCTTCAAAGTGCTTTTTGGTAGCTTACCTGATACACACACATGCAAACGCAACACAAGGCGGGTCTAACTGGCTGAAGGTACATTAGAGCCAACATTCCTCTAAAATCGTGTTTGGTCCAACTGTAATCCCCATGAGATCCTCGTCCAGTTTCAATCGGATCCACCATTTGGTAATCGACAGGGTCAAGAGATCTATTCCATACTTCTTAAGTTTTGAAGCATATTTTGCTTGGTTAATAAAATGCCTCTGGGACTTTGAGAGACTTGTAGTCCTAAGAAAAACGACATTTGTCCCATCATTGACATCTGAAATTTGAGTTCATTTCTTTGGAAATATGTGACACGCATTATGATCTGTTGAGCTAAAATGATGTCATCTACGTAATTTGAACAAGTATATATGTTTGCCTGATTTGGCGTGTGATTAGCGTTGGATCCACGCCACCCTTTAAAATTGTTGCCAACACGAAATTTGAGAGTGTGTCAACCACGCCCGTGGTGCATGCTTTAGCCCATAAAGACCTTCGCAACATAGACTGAGTAAATTTTCCTGTCTTCAATCTCAGGCTGCTGACAAAGACTCTGCTTGAAGACCACCATTTAGAAAAGCATTTTGACATCCATTATAGATGATCAATTAGTGGTTTTGGCGATTGGCAATGAAGATTCTGAGGCCTCTATTCATGCAACTGGAGCAAAATTCTTCAAAATCATTGCCTTCCTCTGACGTTATCCCTTTGCAACCAACCGAGCTTATTTTTCAGTACATCACCATATTCCATCAAGTTTTCACTTTGTAATCCACTGAGAGCGATACACCAAACATATTGGACTGTCTAATTCCCTTACTTTAAGACGATCATTCGTAATATTTCATCTTGCATAGCTGAAACCAGCATTTTGTCTTCTATCACGCCATTTGAAGTTCTTGGGTTTCGACGTTTGGCAATTTCTATGGAACACACACCATATTGCATCGGATGCTAATTGTTTCTGGTAGAGACAGATGAAGTGGATTGCTAACGATGTTTATCCAGAGGATGATCTTTGTCTATCTTCTAATCATCTGTAGGTAATTAACTGTTTTCCGCTGAATTAACATTCCCAGATGATGACGGTGCCAACCTGGATCTCCAGTAACAAGGTTATTGAAGATGTAGAACATCGGAGTGAATTGGGGGGTTCTTCTTAGATGGTTCTTTTGCAATTTCTTGATGTCGGACTGGAGATGCAGAGCGGATGTTGACGATGAAGCACTTGTAACCGGTGCATCTTGAGCAATCGTTTGTATGACAAAGATGTACCTGTGGAACAACTTGAGCGGATAATTCATACAGAAGGTACTGTTGATCATTGACTCGAATTGTTCAAGAATTCATCAAACATTGGATGAAATAACATCTCTAGCTCTTTAGCGGTTGGAGCGAGCCCAGATTTGAGTTGTCTAGGGTCATGATGAAAGCTTCGGTCCTTAACTCATGCTACATAGCCATCTTCACTGATCCATTTTCACGAATGTGACTAATGTTTCCATTAATCGACTAAGTTCTCTAGTTGTAATTCTATACCTTCCAGCTAGGTAGCATACCCGAACGAAAACCTAATGTCTCTTTGGCTTGAATTTTCCTAGATCTTCGCTATCATTTGTAATAGCATAGGCTCCAAAATACTCGGAGAAATTAAGATCAGGCTTCTTTCATATACAAGCTATCATAAGGGTTTTTGTTGTGACAAAAAAAGAGTATGAATTAGGGATCGTTCTGGTGTAACAACATAAGCTACAGCTTCTGCTCCATAGAAATCTAGGTGCTTTTAGAATACATCAATTGTACGTGCTGCTTCCACAAGTGTACGATTACGTCTTTCGACAACGCCGTTTTGTTGAGATTTACCACACGACTTTTGATGAAAATAAGCCAACACCTTCATAGTCATTCAGACATAACTTTTGACGAATTCCGTTTCCATTATCTGTGCGATGAATCTGACTGTTTGTTTGAACCATCCTTCATTAGCTTAAGAAAGTTGATGACAAACTCTGAGTTTCATCCTTTGACCTCAAAAAGTTTACCCATGTGAAATCTTGAATATTTTCCACGATGAACTAAGATTTATTCTTCCCATTATTACTCTGGACCTCTCATTGACCACACAATCCATTAAAGGGTAATGAAGACGTCCATATTTTATTTTCAGATTTTGGTCTTGGAGAAATCTACTTTTTCCAAGTTACAGGCTGAGCAAAAGATAATTTTTCAAACTCATCGAGTAACCTCTAACCAGATCTTTCGTGCCCATCATTTATTTGCCGAAGTTTAAAATGTTTTAAACGACGTTGCTACAACCATATTATGGACTTGGAAAGCTTTGGACACAAGCATATCGGAGAAGACTCATCATTTTCATCATCGATCTCGTTTACAAATTGTTCTAACAAATACCTTTAAGTATGTCTGCAACCATTAATATCACAACAAAGCAAGTATGCTTTCGAAGGCAACTCAAGATCAAAGCACAAATTGCCCTACAGAGAAAGATTGTGTCCAAGTCCCTCCACATAGTAACTCTGAATCACACTGTCACCAATAACATAATCTCCTTAACTCATGAAGCCTCCGAAGTGATCATTCCAATCTGACTTTCCGGTGAAATTTTCCACAAAATTCATGAGCTTGAACTTCCCCGTCATATTTTTGAACAGCCTGAAGTCCAGATTACCAAAGATTACAAGAACCTGTACTACATCAATTAAAAATAGGTCAGTTTGTGAGGAGTTTGGAATTTCGGTTCCCCAATTTTTGTTGGGGACCTGTTGGTTAGCAGATAGAGTAGAACATTTCACAGAAAGCTTAGTTAAAGGGCACATTTCGCCTAAGGCAAATTTCTTTCCTGTGGGTCTCCATTGATAACCACAATCAAGTTTTCCTAAGGTGAATTTCTTCCTGTGGGTCTCCATATAACCAATATCTGCAAATAGTTTTTCCCGTATTCCCAAACCCGCTTGGTCTTATTCAACCTTTTCAGACAGCTTGCATTTTGGTTTCCAATCTGCTTCCCTTTTTTCAAGACACGTTTAACAGTTGGGGTCACCGCATATACTTAACCTCAACATATCAACAACTCACTTTTCTATTTGCCAGAGTTTAAGCATTGTCAAACATTTGCACACAATTCAAATTCGAATTAATTACAACACGCTTTTAGCTAATGCTAGAATCAAGCCGATTCACTTTTTGTCCATACTGACTTATTTGTCCGAAGTTTTTGTTTTGGGTACTTATACTTCTCATATTCTCCGTCTTAGCAGGCAAGGATCCTATTTTCTTTGTATTGCTTCAGGCTTTGATCTCCTTGCTTCATGTAAGCCTAATCCTGTAGAAGGAAATCACAGGATATTAAGTCTGTTTAACTTTCTGGTGCGACATCGTTTTCTGTGTTGTGATTAATGAAGTTCCTGTTTATTCTAAAATTAACCTGCTGTTTCCTATAACAGGGGTAATCTAAGCAAGGAGCCTTGTTATCTCTTTGATTGAAACCTTTGGGCAGTGCCAAACACATATTCTAACAATTCCTGAGATAGCTTAGTGTATTGCAACATAGTTAAGTGCATTATCCAGTGGTTTAAGTACTCTACTTCCTCTACAATCTCCCTAACTGTTTTCTACACTCTCCTTAAATAGGCTGATATATTTAATTAGCTCTCCTTTGTCTTAAAGGGTAGGATGTTTAACGTCAATGGTATACATGCCAGCGCAAGAACTTTTGTCTGAACATAGTCCAGAGTGAAACAAGGACTCTTTGCTTTCGCAATTGAGCTTTTTAGACTCTCAGTTTCATTTAACATGGTAGATGTCTTTTCACTCGTATACGCGTAATCTTAATTGAGTCATACAATTCTCGTACTGTTGTTTGACCTTTTCTATTCTACTCAACGCAATCATTTTGGCAATAAAAGCCATGACATCTTTAGATTAAAAGGCTCACACTTTCTGTCATTCACATTAGCGACTAGAACTTCAATTTTTCTAATCACAGTTGTCTTTTTCTTGAATCTGATGTTCAGATTCTTGATCTTAAAGAATGATTAAAAATCAGGAGCTTCCCTGCACTGTGTTTAATGTTTTATTATCAAAACTTTCTTGAAGATTTGATACTTTTAAAAGCAAATTAGGTTAATCCCTTTCAAGTTTTGAATATGTTTTTGACCTCATTATGAAGCTTTAGACATGTCAGCTTCAAATCTTAACAACGTGATTTTGGCACATCAAGCAGCATTAGTCGACAAACAATTACAATCAGATTCTCAATTTCTCAATGAAGGTTTTCTTTACAATTTCAGCACATTGCTTGTCATAGTATTCTTGTCCAATTCGTTATCATTGATCAAAAATTGCGTCCATTTCTTTAACTCCTTTAATGAGGGTATTGTTTAACGCCAACAAAAGTTCCTTTAAGAGTTTTTGAAAAATGGAATAACATCAGTGAGTAACTCTTTTTGTTTGCACAAAACCGCTTTCCCCTCTGTAACACCTGTTGGGTGGTGCTATGTTTTTGCAAGTTTTGTCAAATTCCCGGAAAAGTTGTAGAGTACATAAAGATTATCTTCACTTGACTTTTAGTTGGAAGAAATTCTGGGGGACAAGCTTCAGGAGTATTGGGTGGATACACTGTCAATGCTAAAATTAGTTTTTAGAACTGAGTCTTAGCCTTATTTCCTGTTATTTCATCTATTGACCAAAATATCTGTTCTGGTCAGATTTCGTTGGGGGAGCAAATTGCAAGAAGGTTCTTTTTGAGTAATCGGGGGGGGGTAATCCTAACTTTATTTTGCACACATAGAGGGCTATGCAAGTTGCAACACATTCTTGTTCCTAGTTTATCTCCCGATTTCACGCTATCCTCTAGTCATGTATAGACAGTGGTGATATTGGTAGTGACAAGTACTGACCATTAAAACTAAGCAACCCTAAGCTGCCTTGCACGATGAGACATAAGGGACTTTTGTAGCCTATTCTACCTTTTCTTTTCATCATAAAACGAATTTGTTTACATAACATGGTGAAACATTTGAACAGACGATCCTGTTTGGATAATCTTATCTTCAATCTTATCTTTTAGCCTTTTTATGTCTAAAAAACTCTTCAAGGAATTTATCTCTTTTTGTTTAAAATCCTTTTTCAAAGATTACTTCTTCTGTCCTGACATTTTATAATGGCCAATGTAGAACTAAGTAGTATTTGTGCTGAAGGAAGTTCTGATTTTAAAGAGGATTCCTTTCTATTTCGGTCCTGAGATAATTATTCTACATTGTTCATCAAGTTTTCGTTCTCTATCAGTTTAATTCAACTTTGCCCGTTTTCATATTCCCCGACCAGTTCCTTATATCTCGCAAGTTCAGAGGTTACTGAATCATTAATTATCATGTCTGGTTTATTTGCTAATCTACTTTGTACTCCCTGTTCATGCATTTCATCGAGAATTGACATCAATGCATCATTTCGCACAGAAGATACATTTCCTTTGAACACATGATCTTTTGTCTCACACATACTGATCATTACGAATAATATTACTATACTCATATAGTAACATCAAGTCAACAACGAGTTTGTTGTTCATCGGTTGCATCTTGTGTAACTTCAATGATACTCATCTAAATATTACAAAGGTATCAATAGCTTGTACCTCAAAAGGAGAGTTGAGTCATATGAAGTCCCGGGCTTCATCGTAGATTCGATCATCCGATGTGAGAGTTGTCATGAACATGGTCTGTGTGGTAGGACCCTCGTCAACATCAGAGTCGAATGCATCACATTCATCAGCTTCAAAGATATGGTCCATATTGAGTGCCAAATCATTCTCGGGTGAATTATCTACATCCTCATCAAAGTTGATAATCTGTTCTCCTGCAAGAAACAACGACTGTTCTTCGTCCAGTACTGCACCATTCTCCTGGGCTTGCATTCTCCTGGGCTTGCATTAGTAGCATCTTGTCCTTGAAGTAGTCTGAATCTTGAAGTCGCTTTGGCCTTGGACATTCTCGTGCTATGTGCCCTAGTCCGTTACAGTTGTAGCACTTGATGGGTTTCGCTTGACCAGGATTAATAATGCCTCTTCTGTTCATTGTTTCTCTGAAATGGTATTCCTTGATTATTCGCATTGTATCTTCCACGGACATCTTGAACCACAACTTTCTCGTCTTGAACCATAGCTTTGTTCCTTGCATTAGACGACGCTCTAAGTTGATTGTTTGTTTGAGGAAGATGTGATTTGTATGATTGAGTGAGGAGGGCAAGTGAGTTGGATAAACTTTCAATCAAGTTTTCTGTTGAAGAACTTCCTGAGTCCATTTGAAAGTTGTTAGAAGGATATGGTTCTGTTGAGGATTGAGGAGACTTGGATGATTGTGTTAGATACTGCTGAACTGAGGCGTCCGACACTAGTGCCAAAGGATCATTATTTGGTTGAATGAACCTTTCCATCATAATTCTGTTCTCATTAGCATGCACCTCATGTTGCTTCAAGTAAGCATATAGCTGATCAAAGTTTGACTCTTTCAAACCTCTGTTAAGTTTGACTTCAGTTATGAATCTACTCCACTCAGGTAACATGTTGTTCACAAACTTTGAGTTAAGCTGCATCCTGGGCATGGTCATCTTGATGTTTCTCATGTCATTAATGAGCTTCGTAAACCTAACGTAGTATCCTTGAATGGTTTCTCCTTTGATTTGACGGAAGTGTTCAAATTCATCGTATAACTGAGATTCCCTGTCATCCTTTGTTAACTCAGAACCTTCCAGAATCATCTTCACGTTTTCCCAAATGTCTTTGGCGTCAGTATAGTGATTGATGAGTGAGTAGATGTCCTTTGGTATACCTTGAAGTAGGATATTGGTTGCACGAATGTCAGCTTTATACCTTTCCTTTTCTTCAGCTGAAAGGTCGTTAAGGACTCTAGCACGTACTGGACCTTGTTGAACTGCACCCTCAGTTCCTCCAGTAATAACATCTGAGACCGTTCCCATATGAAATGGTCCTTCTTTGATGGACTTCATAATATTCTCTCCATTATCCTTTCCTAGACAGTACAGACGTATACGTTGTTGCCAAGATTCAAAGTCTGTTCTATCAAGCATTGGTGGGCGTGTATCAGAACCGGCACACTGGATGTCTTCTTGCATACTAGACATCTTGTATTATTATGATATGATATGTTTTGATCGATCAATGATTAGTGAGTGTACGTTAAAAGTGGTGAGGTTAACGTATTCGTATTTTGTTTTAGTGATATTAAATCCCGAGTTTGAAATATTTCAAATTTCTAAGACAGAAGCTCAACTCGCCGCCAGAGGCTACCAAACCGCTGCAAAGAAATAAGGCAACTCGCTGGTGGAATTTTAAGGCAACTCGCCGAACACAACTCGCTGCCAAGCAACCCGCCGCGAAGAAGGAATACAAACCGCCGTCTATATTTTAATCAAACCGCCGTTGAGTTTACAAACCGCCAGAGTTTCCTTTAGATATTTGCTATTAAAATATTCAACCCGCTGATAACCTGTTCAAACCGCTGGTAAACAAACCGCTGGTAAGCAACTCGCTGCTTAGTAACAACTCGCCTCTTGAGCAACTCGCCACCTAAGCAACCCGCCGTGTGTCAGAGGGTTGGTAACCTACTTAATAAAATATTATATTTCAGCAAACCGCCGTGAAGAAATTCTGGCAACTCTCCACGAAGAACAACGACTTTTATCACACAAAATCACTTATAAATCACCCTTTTGAACGATTTTGCTTGATTTCTTTTGCACAACACAGTACCATAAGGTAATAGCTACTAGAAACACCCAAACTTTATCAATACAAACAACAAAATTCGGAGATCTTCAAAAAATGAGCTAGGTGCCTTCAAAGGTACACTTTTCGATCTAAATCAAGCAAGAAATCGCACATACACACGATCTAATCATCCCATTAGCTCTGATACCAATTGTGGTATATCCTATATCATAACACGGGGTCGATTCTTGGATTTGGCTAGTTTCTAGAGAGAGTTTTCTAGAGAGAGAAATAGTGTTTCTATGAAAAGAGAAATAAATGACTAGCTTGCCTCTTCCAAAGTTGGAAGAGGCTTATATAGTACTTACAATATACCGGGTATTCGTACCCGACTTAAAACCGAAAAACATACTATTAACTATTAAACTACGAGCTATAATAAACAGTAAAATACACGGGGTGACCGAGTCTTTTTCTAATATCTAACATAATGATCCAAGACATAATTGTCAATTGGATGTAAAAGCCTAATCTAAAATATCAAGATCACTAAGCATGATGTTGTTGATGAAGATGACAAGTCTCTTGGCTTGTTGTGATGGATCTTCATATATGTAGGTATATGGTGGATGATGATGGCAAAATCTCTAAGCTTGCTTGAATGGAGGATCATGTAGAATCATGCTTGCAACAAATGAAAGTTAGAAGCATTATGATCAAGGGTTATTGGGGTTTTGATGATATGATTAATTGTGTTTTTACATTATAAAAACTTGTTTATAATGATCCTAAATGTGTGTAATAACGTGAAAGAAAGGTTGTGAAAAGCTTGGGTGAAAAACTAAGTAAATGGGCAGTTTTTATAGAAAACCCAAAACTTGGCCGTCAAAGTGCCACGGATCCAGGGTTGGTGGATCCGTCTGCCTTTTAGGTGGATCCGTGGGTCGCACTTTTGAATTTCAAAATTGTTAGAAATCTTTTTAAATCTTTTGCTTAGATCTTATGGTACTTATAAAATATGATTTGATTTTGTTCTAGATGGAAAATCAATCTTAACATTAAAAAGGAAAGATTTGTAAGATATGAAATATCTTATAAGATTTGTTTCCAAAAGTGGTTAATCCTAATTTGTCTTATTCACTAATATGATTAATCATTATTAAGTAAAGAATTACTTAAAAGCATTTGTTTAGTGGTGATGTAAGTAAACTTAAAAAGGCTTATTAAAAATGACTTAATGATAAAATGGGTTTTAATCATTAGGCTAGTTTGTAAAAACGTGTTAATCATTTTTAATGGTTTATTAAATGGGTTGATCATAACGCAACTTAACAAACATATTCGTACCTTTTGTTGAAGCATGAGTAGACTCGAGACGTCGAGAGGTGTTGATGAATGTATGCGTTGATGAGTTGTGGTCACGCGTAACTTGCACATTTTACGTTATGTATTACAAGTTACTTGTTTGTCATTATTAAAACTAAAGGACTTGTTTAGTTTAAATATCATAATATTTATACTAACAATCTCTCCCTTTTGATGATGACAAATATGTAAACTTGTAACATAGTAAAATTTAAAAGTTACTCGTTTACACTTCCTTCTCCCCCTTTTGACGAAACAAAATGGCGTTGTAGAGGCGGTCATTGCACATCTTGTTTTGACGAATGCTGAGTCACTTGGTTACGAATGCAAAGTAAAAATAACGATTAAATTGCAAGTGCTACCCTTTGGTGTATGCTCTAATATGTTGATCCTTCTCCGTTAACACTTTACCATCCTTAGAAGGGCGTGTCCTTGGAGTTAAACTTTGTTTCTCCCCAGAAAGGCGAGCTTGCATCATCCCTAGTGAAGTTATACTTTAATCTTCATCTTCTAAGCAACTTTGAGCTATCTACATTGATGCCCTCGAGCTCCCCCTAGCTCCTTGCACTCCTATGATTATTGACCTTGGTTGCTAATGAATCCATGGATCAAATTTCTTACAAAGACTTAACCTACATCAAGGGTTAGTTTTGTGCAACATAATATATATATATATATATATATATATATCATGAAGGAATAGGAGAAATATATGATAAATGCGTGTATGCTTCTTCTTGACGAATGCTCCCCTTTATTTGAGGCATCAAGGTATTATCAAAAACCTACAAAAAAATGTTAGTGCGATACTAGATACTCCGTTGGACGAGTATGTGCAACTAAATGTATGCAAGATGCACTCTCTAAGTGCTTGTCGGAAGCTCCCCCTTGTTTGGGACACCAAGGAATTGAGTTATGGAAGTGTACTACAAAACAAAGTTAGTAGACAAACGCACATATACATAATAACGATGATAGCTATGTATGTAACAAGAAAAATAATATGAGAATAGTATTTTAACCTAAGATTTAAAAACCCATATAGTATCATATAGCATGATTATAAGATAAAGTAGAAAAAGTTAAAAATCATGAATTTTCAAATTTTGGCGCCTGGACTGGTGAGCCACGGATCCACCAAAACAACGTACGGATCTACCATATGGTGGATCCGTGGGTCGCATGTTCCAACAAAAACGACCAGAACTGCATTTTGCACCCAAAACTCAAAACACTTAGCATGTAAACACTTAAATCATGAACAATAGCAAGTAAGAGTCCTAAAAGGATAACACACCAAGTCATAAAGATGTTAAGCATCATGCAAGTGTCAAAGATAATAATCTCACATAGCAAGATAGCAAAAATACATATAGTAAAGTATATATGGTACAATGTATATAGTAAGATTCTATCGAGGAACACGATATGTATGTCTTAGGTATGAGTATTCTAAAGTATAACATTCAAATTTAAAAAAAAAATAATTACCTAAATAAAAGGAACCAAGACACATGCTCGATAACTAAGACTCAAATGACACCAAATTTATCCAACCAATCACACCAATTTTAATAGATGAGAATGAAATACGTTTATTGGCTGACACACCATTATTATTAGAATGAATTCTTTCAAGATATCATTCGGATAAGGAGTACCATCGTATTTAGAATGACATATTCCTTAAGAAATCATTATCTACCAAAAATGATGATTTGAATTCGGATAGACTTTCGTCAAGGGTTGTACTGATAGATTCCTAAATCCTCAAGGTTTGTTTGTTAAGCACTATATGTGCTTTTCATGTGTGGGGTGTTCTAGAAAAAATATTTTTGTAAGACTTTGGGTTGAACTAAATGTTGACGATAAGGATGATTTGTTAAGAAGACATACTCCAAGTATGTTCTTAGAAGAAAGAGAAATAATTATTATTATAAAATAATTATTATGACATTTGACTTGGCTATTACCTTGATGGGTGATTAACAAAGTTTTCCAAATTTCTTTTGCGTAATTCACATGAAAATTCATTCTATTCTTATTCTAGCCAAAGCATTGTAATAATCATTTTGGCTTTCATATTATTTTTCGCAAGCCTCTATTAAGATCATAAAGTTTTGGTTTCCCGGATTAGAAATAATGGGTTGAAAATCACCATTGGTAATAACATGCCAAAGATCTAGATCTTTTGATTTAACATATGTCTTGAATCTATTTTACTAATAGATAAAACTATCGCTTTCCATAGATCAATCCAAGCTTTAAAATACAATATATTTAAAAATCTTGAGTGACCTTACTCTGATACCAATTGTAGGAAACTAGAAGGGGGGTTGAATAGTTTACTGGTTAATTTGTCGTTTTAAAACTTTGTTTAGAAAATTGTTATATTTGAGTTGTATGTCAATCAATCAACAATATGAATCACAACTAAAATATCTAATATAGTGAACTAAGTAAATAATAACACTAAAGAGATAGAGAAAGAAACGATCAAACCAAGACACCAAGATTTATAGTGGTTCTGCAATGAAGCACCTCTTCATTCCGACTCCACTCCCCGAGTACTCCACTCGAGATTTCACTATGTCAACAAGCTCCATTTAGGCAGAGAAAACCGTTTACGCCACTTACGTCGCTATTACCCTTCTTTTATCGTACACTAAGCTGATGTCGATTCCCCTAAACCTTAGCTAGAACCAATCAAAGAGACTTCACAAAGTCTTTATACACTCACAAGATATATACCCTTGGATTTAACACACAATCTAAAATCACACCAATACAAACTATTTACACTATGATATACACTATAATTTTCCCCCCAAAATTTTTTTTATACACAACAACCAAATAAATGTAATGAAGATATGTAATCTTGAGGAGGAAGAGAGAGATCACTTGATAACAATTCGTATATAGAAGAATACGATTGTTCTTCTCTTGCACTTGATTAGAAGAAGAAGAAGAAGAAGGGAGGAAGAAAGAATTAATCACTTAAAACAAGATCAAGGTATGTTAGTGATCAAGATATGTGTTTTAGAAAGAAAGGAAGAAGAGAGAAAAATGGATCTGAGAAAATTCGTGGCAAGAGGTTCTGTTTTTCAGATGGGGTGGCCCAGTATTTATAGGGGACAAAAAAATGACCGTTGCTGGTGGCGGTCCTGGCGGTCCCTTATATATAAGGGGGCCGCCACTAGACTCCGCTCCCTTTTTTGTCCTTTTGTGGTGAAGGTTGTATCTGTTATAGAACCTTCTATTTTGGGGGAAAATTGGAATTTCAAATTTTTTAGTTTTTTAATAAAACATTTCTTTTATGAATAAATATTTTGTTTTTATCTTTTATAATAAAAACACATTTGTAGAAATGTAAGGTTTAAAAAACGAAAATATTACTCTTGATCACTAATCATGTTAATATTTGTTTTATCCATACCTTAAGTGATTAATCTTAGAAATAGAATTTTATGATTAGTAATTGAGAAGACTTGAAGTGTTGCAGATCAAGAACAACTTGAAGAATTCTATTTACAACATCCTCAGAAAGCTTAAAGTGTTTAAAGTAAAGATCAAGAATGTTTTGAAGGAACTTGAAGTTCACAAGTGAAGATCAAGTTAGGGGAGGATTGTTGGGAAAATAGATTGTAACAGACTTAATACTGGTAGTATAACAGTTAAGTCTGGTAGTAATAGTTAGTTCTGTTAGTATTGAGTTAATACTGGCAGTACTAAGTTAAGTCTGGCAGTACTAAGTTAGTACTGGTAGAGTAGCAGTACTAGAGTTAGTACTGGTCATAGTTAGTTCTGTTTATAGTTAAGTCTGTTTATGTAACAGAATAGTAATAGTTATCTTAGAGATATCTTAGGAGATATCTTAGGAAATGATATGTATTATCCTTTGACGTTTGTAAAGCCCATTAGGGTTTCCTTGGTGTATAAGAGGAACCCTAAGGCACAATGTTTAGAAGTACGTTTTGAGAAATATCAATAGAAGCATAGAGCTTAATAGCAATTTAGAATTATTGTTTCTTCTTAATTAACACTTGATAATTCATAGTCAGTGTCTCTCATATAGTTGATTTGGATTTATCCAAGTTATCTATAGTCTTACAAAGGCTAGTCAGATCCTATACCAAGGACCTACACAGTATTATGCGTAATTGAGCAAAGTCGCTTAGACTTCATACGCAAAAATCATAATGACCTTCGTTCGGACTTCTTATCGGGATTGTATGATGTTGTTTCTAAAAGAGACCGTGAAGGAATAGCAGCTGGCTCAAAGATCATGTAACCATGTACCTTTATCGAAGGACCCTGGTATTTGTACAGCCACTACCTCGATGCTCTTACAATCTGTCGATCTCTAGGAAACCCCTAATTCTTCATTACCTTTACGTGTAATGTGAAGTTGCCTGAAATCAAACGTTATATGGCACAGTATCCGGAATTAATGCCAACTGATAGAGCAGATATCGTATGTAGAGTTTTCGAGAAAAAAGTAAAAGACTTTCTTAGGTTTTTGAAGGAAGTAAAAACATTTGGCTACGTTTCTGCACGTATTATACATTAACATTTGTTTATAACTTATTGGTTTATTCTCTTATAAAATACACAGGTCATTAAAAGCTGACTTTGTTTATTTTTTACATGTGCAGTCTTATACACTATAGAGTTTCAAAAAAGGGGGTTTCCGCATTGTCATACGCTATTGTGGGTCAACTCGAAAAAACACTGAAGGACGCGCCACAGATTGATGAATACATCTCCGCAGAGATACCTGATCCTCTGTAGGATCCTAAAGGTTATAAGCTGGTGACGGAACTAATGATGCATGGACCCTGTGGTGCTGCAAACTTAGGTGCGTCATGTATGTAAAATGGGCCTTGCAACAATCATTTTCTAAAGCAGTACAATAAGAAAACATATTTTGACAGCAATGGTCACATGCAATATAGAAGAAGAGATATAGGAGTTCATGTCATGAAGGGCGAATCAAAATTAGATAACTGCAATGTCATCCCATACAACCGAGCACTATGCCTAGCGTTTGAAGCTCACATAAATGTCGAATACTGTGTCTGTAGTATGCTTATTAAATATCTCTTCAAGTATATTTCTAAAGGACCAGATCGCATACTAGAAAGAATTAGCAACTCAAAAGCGTCCACTTCCACGGTTGGCACCACCAAGCAAATTGATGAAATCCAAAACTATGTAGATGGTCGCTTCATATGCCCATTTGAATCTTGCTGGAGAATCTTTGATTTTCCGATACACTGCCGAGAACTAGCGGTGCAAATTCTGAACGTTCACTTGGAGGATGTGCAACGCATTAATTTTTAGGAAAGGGATAGGATAGACATCATAGTCAACATACCTGAAAATAAAAAACAACTCTCACTGAATGGTTCTTCTACAACAATGAAAACACTGACGGTTGACACTTAACGTATCTAAATTTTCCTTTGGAGTTCGTGTGGTACCTGAATTCAAAACAATGGCGACGACGGCAGATCAGGACTAAGAAGTCACTCAGAAGACTGACCTATGTTCATCCAAGCTCAGGCGATCTCTTCTACTTCCGAATGTTATTGTGTCATCAGATTGGATGCAAATCATCTGATGAAATAAGAACTGTTAGCGGTCAGACGCTGCCAACTTTCCGGGCTGCGTGTGAAGCTTTAGGTCTACTAGGAGACGACAAAGAATAGGACATAGCATTAGAAGAGCCAACTGCTTCAGCCACATCAAAAGAAATCAGAATTCTTTTCGCCTAAATCCTGATATACTGTGATGTAGCCGATCCTGTTAAGTTGTGGGCAAAACATTAGGAGGCGATGCAAGATGATATTACGGCGAAAATATCAAAGGCAACAAGAATTCAAAACTACCATGTTAACAATGCTGAATTACAAGGATATATTTTATACGAGTTGGAAAAAAATACTAAATGGTTTCGAGAAATCTGTGACAGACTTTGGGTCGCAATATTCCCCACGACATCTGCTTAAGGATCTCCAAAATAAACTGCTTATGGAAGAGAAAAACTACAAATGTGACCTTCTCAAACAAGATGCTGCTCAGTCAGTCCCAAAGTTGAACCGTGATCAAAAAACCATATATGATCTCATCATATGTGCACCTTCGAGAAAACAACAAGAACTCCTATTCGTCTACGGCCATGGTGGTACCGGCAAAACATTTTTTTGGAAAACAATTATAAGCTCACTTTGGTCTGACGGAAAGATTGTTTTGGCGGTCGCTTCTTTAGGCAATCTCATCTCTACTTCTGTCGGCCGAACGCACAGCTCACTCCAGATTTAAGCTCCCTCTGGAATTAACTGCCGAATCTTTTTGCCACACCAAAAATAAAAGTCAGTTAGGGAACTTATTAGTTGAAACAGATCTCATTATTTGGGATGAAGCTCCCATGAATGACAAACGTTGTTTCGAAACCGTAGACAAAACACTCAGAGACCTGATGGATGCACCAAACGTTTTATTTAGACGAAAAACGATCATTTTAAGAGGCAATTTTCGCCAAACGTTGCTAGTAAAAAAAAGGTGCCGGAAAAGAAGAACTAATCGCTGCTTCCATTGCTGAATCATACCTATGGTGGGACTTTAGAATTTGAACACTTAAAGAAAACATGCGCCTTCAAAGATCTGGTCTAACCAACGAGGAACGCAAGCATTTAGAAACTTTTGCTAAATGGCTTCTTGATGTGGCCGACGGCAAAATAGGGGAACCTAAAGAAGAAGAAGATCAAGACAGCTCGTAGATCATAATTCCACCTGAATATTCAGTCGACAACGACAAGACAAGTCTCTCAAGACTCATCAATTTCATCTATGACGGTACTAAGATACCAACTATAGGCTCTCTGCAAGAAAAAGAAATCGTGTGTCCAAAGAACGCCACTGCAGATGATGTAAATGCTAAAATTCTATCTGACATTGAAGGCCAGAGCAAAATATATTTAAGCAACGACGAAGCAATTCCAATGGGCGGTAAAACAAGTAAAATGGAGTTTCTTTACCCAACAGGGTACTTAAACACCATCACATTCCCCGAATTCCCGTCCTATGAGTTAGAGCTAAAAGTGGGGTCGCCGATAATGCTGCTACACAATGTTAATTTGTCAGGAGGTTTATACAACAGCACAAGAATAATTGTTCGATGTTTGATGTCGAAGTTGATCGAAGCACAGATTATCACAGGAACAAGAGTAGGGGAAAAAGTCTTTATACACAGAATTCCACTTACACATAAAGACCTCAACCTTTCCTTTACCTTCAAACGAACTCAATTCCCTGTAAAACTTTGTTACGCCATGACCATAAACAAAAGCCAAGGACAATATCTTTCAAAAATCAAAATATACTTACCAGAACCAGTTTTTAGCCACGAACAATTATACGTGGCTTTGTCTAGAGCAACTTCACCAGATGGGTTGAAAATTCTCATAAACCAACAGAACAATCACCTACCTAATACCACAAGAAACATTGCTTACAAAGACTTTCTCAGAAACATTGAAAACACACGCTAACCACTCATGATATCATAAAGTGCCAGTAAAATAACATAGATGTTAACTGCTAAGCACTACAACGCCCCCTTAACACACATAGCATTTAGCGTTTTAAAAACTTGAGTTATCACTTGCGAGAAAAGAACATTGTTAAAACACTCATACAAAAAATAAGCTGCTTAAATGATTATATTATTTAGTCCCTTACAAAAATATGCAATAAATTTTATAAATTCTTTGCCTGTTCTTAGAAAGCAGTTGTTTAGATACCTACCTATAAATGTAATTTCCATCCCCTATATTTAGAAATACTATTGTTACTTTGTTGTTCTAACAAAATGACTTAATCCGCATTCGCATGCCACCAAGGAACATGTCGCAACACACTATTGCAGCTCTGAGAATCAGACAAGATAACTGCATCTTAGAAGCAAGAGTATACCGAAAATGGACCTTTAAGAATATTACCGACATGAAAGAATTGGCATTCTGCTGCATTCTAATAGATAGAGAGGTAACCACCCAAACTTAAAAAGAATCAACGTCAATACAGTCATTAACATGCTAACAAAGTTTTCGATGTTTACAGAACAACGCAATCCATGCGAACATGGACATCAACAATATAAACTACTTTAATCCACTGCTAAAACTCAATGCAGTTTATAGATTCTCACATTTCATCTGTGAGAAAACAAATCCATATCACCAGACATTGGAAAACCCAATAAGTTTGAAATTTGGAAAAATCACCACCTTTGAAGTTCTCACAGGCAAAGAATCTAAATTCTTGGAGCATCATTTTGAATTCATAGCATACAACTAGCTGGCATCAAGAGTTCATTACCAAGATAAAAACTCAAAAATGATATATCCGAACTTAACAGGTAACGAATAATAAATATGCATTTTCAAATAAAATATATAACAACTACTAATTTTTTACACTTAACAGATTATCTAGGATGCATTCGCTCTACCAGTGACGTAACACTATTTGGAGATGCAAACACAGGCCAGAAGTACCTAAGGAAAGTAGAAATTGAAAACCTGGAGTAAGCAATCCTCTTGATCAAATGACCTTCACCACAAACTCATTCAACAATTTTCAACCATATACTTTACACAAAACTAACAAACACCATTATTTTCATACGGTGTAAATATTTTGGAGTTCACTATGTGGGACGAAGTTGCGAAGCAGTTTAATAAGCAAGAAATAGAAAAGCTTACACCACCAATCATCATTGCTGTCAGCTCCTGTCGAGTTACAAAATACAGAGGCATACTCGCAACTCATACCACTTTACCAGAATTCTTATTTGCAATAATAACAACCAAATATATAAACATAGATGTGCAGTTAACAGCTACTCCTGCAACTTATTACTTTATAAACCCACGAACACCAGAGGATGAGTATGCTTGCACAGCGTAAGGGCAATTCAAAATCTCAAAATTATAATATCCATGTCTATCCACACCATCTGCAACTTATATATACCAATAATCAAATACAAGTTCAAAGAAAAATACAGTTGACGCCCCCTCTTCAGACATCAAAATATCGGTATGAAGACCCAGAATAAGAAAAAATAAGGAACAGACAGACGTTGCAGACATTGCTACAACAAAATCCAACAAGCTACAAGGTTCGTAAACAAAAAATCCGAAAAATTAAGTTTAACAATCACATCTATCAACACCTGTACATCCCCTGTTGTAGGGAGTACGCTTTACATGTGAAGCCATGATCACAAGCGTAAGAGAAAATAGAGACTGGAAGTACGCATACTATAGTCAATGTAGCAAAGGTTCAAAATAACTAAATGGCACTTACACCTCTAAAGACCAAGGAAAACAAGACCCGGTAACTTACAAGTATGTCTCGAAAACAAAACACACCCACCCAACTACCATTACTTCTTCTATGTATTACTACATGAACAATAATAAACAACCAAAACATATAGGTACAACTTCAAAGCTACAGCCACTGATGAAACGTCGTCTGCCTAATTTACGTTTTTCACACATGTCGGCCATAAAAAAATATGCCACCCCTGCTCACAGCTAGCACAAAAGTATAAAGAAATAGGAGACCGACAGTTCCCCATCGAAATAGTGAACATCATTGGTAAAATACATATCTTTCATATCCGATTCGCCTTTCCACAAAAAAGGGAGCAGGTAAATTTGTAGCCGAAGACATCCTAGATATCGAAACAACAGTTGAAACACACACCATAGGTAATAACAACTCCTAAAACACAAATCCGACTATAAAAATGACATACAACAATTAGATTATGTAGGCATACAAAGTCTACCAACTGTTTAGCACGTCTAACTCACAAAGCTACAGGTACTGGTACTATATTGGCTACAGGCTCAGCTACATCAAGCAAGGAATCAACAAGCATAGACAAAGGCGCATCAGGTACTCACTACCATTCTAACACTAGATTGTCCAAAACACAAGTAATAACCTCTGATAAAATACAAAGCTAACTAGGCAATCACTCAAAACAAAAAAAGTTAGTTATGCCACTACAGACAGTTGAACAACCGTTTTAAAAACTAAATTTTAATTATGCAGGCACTGTATTGGCCACACATCCAACTAAAGAAACTAACGAGCCAATCAATGAAGACAATTAAACACCAGGTACCCACTACTATTTTAATAATAAAGCATCAACATTTATTACATCAAATATTACACATAAAATTGACATAGACACACAGAAGACCATACGATAATAAATTTAAAACACACAACATAAAATACACATGAGCCCAGACCTATCTTACACAAAGGACATTATTCCTATAATCCAGACTTATATTACACCAAAGACACCATCTCCACACATCTAATACATGACAAACACACATAACACATCAGGATTAAGAAGTCCAAGTTCCCCTTCAACTTCTTAATGAAAATGCCTTTTTCCTGAGCCCTCAGCTCAAACTCCCTTTTGAGTATTTGCAGCTTCATCAAGTTTGGAATATCTTTACCCTGAACCTGCTTCATAAACTAGGCCATCTTATCCGACACATGCTTTCCTGCCAACATGTCTTACAAATTGGACGCAAGTGTATATTTTATACCATGATTACGTGTTTGCCTGAGTTACCATAACCCATTATGTCCATGATCATGAACTGTTAATTGCATAGATATGATTGGGAATTACATTATGTGGGCGCGAATGTTATGGATAGATCTATTAGGGATTGACAATCCCCATTCGGGTAACTAGCTATCACAGGGAACGAACGCATACCATGTCGAATTTGGGATGTTACAGGGTTAGCACATCATTCACGGATAATCGTTGGCAAATATATTTGCATTCACATATGTCGAGCTTTAGTGTCATGAGCTTAGGAAAACGTACTTACTTTTTATGATGTTTGCATTTGTTGCTTAATCATACACTTGGAAATCTTGCGGTCCTACTATTGATTTACATAAACCTATGAATTCACCAACTTTATGTTGACGTTTTAAGCATGTTTTTCAGGTCAATAAGGCACGAGGTGCGATGATACATTAGAAGTCAATAATTGAAGAGTCAACGCTTAAGATTCGGGGTCTTATTACATTTTGGGGAAAATTGTTATAAACCGAAATCTTTATTTATATTGTTGAACAATTTGATGCCATGGGCTTATGTAACAAACAAGTATTTTGTTAATCCAATGTATCTTTTTCAAACGACACGTTTAGTAGTCGTTCTCAGATCTTGTGCTATTGATCCATAAATGTAACGCCCTCGGATATTCAAACATTCCGCTGCGTGCTCAGATTTAAGGGTGTTACATAACCAAAAGTTACTTTTTGGCAACTTTTAGAAATCTTGAACATTATCCAATGTCTAATTATTTCCCTTAAATTTACATTTCGCCTAAACAAGCTAAGTGACCTTAAAAGTCTAGTTACCGATTATTTCGTCATTATATACTTTACGCCTATTTTATGTTTTCATTATTAATAAATCCCTTAATGCTTAACTAATAATGTTTTTAGAAAGTTTTTAACGCGCCTAAATAATATATAAATGTTACTATATTATTAATTAAGGTTTTTATAACTCAAACAGACTCGAAAAAGTCCGAAAATCCAATTTGAACATCCAAACAGCTCACTTTTCCCTTTATAAAATCCTAGATTTAGTCCGACTTTGAAAGAGCGTATCTTCTTCGTTATAATGATTCACGGTTCTACCGAAAGCTACGTTTGAAGGATAAATCATAATCTACATGTTTTCTTTTATAAATTTAGCTGATTCGGACCCGAAATGGGTCAAAACACGAATTTAAAATCTAAACAGAATGTGTCCGAAACAGTTTTGTGCTGTTAGAAAAACTAGTGTTTTGCCGAACTTCAAAAGGTCATATCTCACTCGTTTTAAGTCGGATTTTAACGTTCTTTATCCACGCAAAGGTAATAACATATACTAACATATTTTTCAAGGTTTAGCTTAGACTATGCAAAATAATTTTAACCGACCCTTAAGCCACTTAACAAATTCGGACAGAATCTAATGTTACCCAAAACCGCTTTACAAAATTTATCCGCAACATTCACAACACCCTTTATCTAACCTAATCTCTTCTCCAACAGTAACATCAACACAACAACACCCAATACTATCCTAATCTTTCCACCAATTTGTTACAACATCACTAAATATCATTAACAACATACTTAACACTAAACTAAACCTAAAAATTCAATAACTTCCATATTTAGTGCAAGAACCACAATAAAACACTTTCATCTTTAAAACCTACTTGATTTATTTACGAAATCATAACACAAACATACGGTGGTAGGGTGATGTCGTGACCAAGAGGGAAAGAGAAAGAAAGATGAGTTGAAGTTTTGTGTTGTTAGAATATGATGAAACCCTAATGTGAAGAATAGGAGGTTTAAATAGGAAAGGATTAGGGTTTTAGGTTAGTTAGTTGTTGACTAGTCAAGACACACACACCTTAGGGGTGTGTGTGTGTGGTTCGTGTAAGCTAGGACCAAGGGGAGGAGGTATTGAGCAAACAAGTGAGTTTGGAGATGTATACGTGAGTCATGCTTTAGTGTTTTTAGTTTAAGATGGTCAAGACTAGTCACAAGTGGTCAAAGGACTTACATGATCACATGCACTTGTCTAGTGCAAGTATTATGCATAAAAGTGACATTATGGGAAGTAATTTTCTCATTCTTACACAACATGTGTATGTTTAAAATTTAAAAGATGCTCCCATATCTATTTGATTCATGATTTGAATTTTTAGAGTAGGAAGGGGATGAAAATTTCAAAATTTTGAACTTAGGGAGTACATGAGATGATATTATGAGTTTACATGCAAAAATGGTAATTTACGGGGTTACATGCATGCAAGAAACGCTAAAAATGCAAAACGTACGTGTTGAATGTAAAAAAAATCGCAAACGTGAGTATACATGACCTATGTAACATTTTAGAATGACCGTAACACGTATAATGTGAGTAGACTATAATTAGTCTAAAGTCGAAACGCGTCCGAAGACATTTTTAGTATACGCGAGACAACCTCCCGGTTTTAGGTCAAATTGACTATGAAATTATGTAAAGTAAAAAATTAATGCAAGTTAATAGTAAAATAATTCAAGTATATAAATAATTATTTAATCCTAAATTGCCTGTTGTCACACAAGGCGTACCACACACATAGACAAATTAAAAGTCAGAAAGGTCGGTATGTAAGACAAACATACTGAGGAAAAAATAACAACTTACACAAATTTTAAAGTTCAAAATAAAAGAATATTTAAACAACAAAGGAAAGAGACTATTCAAGGCTAAAGGCAACTGTGACAAAAAAAACTCTAGGCCAACGACGAGTTAAATGCATGACATGCCTAGAAATACTTCCTAACAGGTTCTCAAGGTGGGCACGCATCAAAAGCCCCATGATGCTTAGGACAATGTCTTGTCAAAAGACTTTAAAAAGGGATCTCACTACTAGAACAAAAGTTCATCACCATATTTCCCTAACAAGCAAATATATTAATCGACTGGGGGACTTGATAGCGTGTGGGAGTATTAGCCCAAACGGCTAAAGCCCATACACTCGTAGCAGGCCTAAGATAAGCCCGACAAGGCTAAAGCTCATCACAACTCGCGCGGGAAGCAACTTCCCAGGCCAAGCACCAATGAAGTCAAGTCTAAAAAACGTGTCCAGGTAGCGGCTAGGCTGTGATCTTATCCATAGGCCATTACAATAGTCAACACGTGTCACTACCTCATTCGACTATGAGGTAGTGGCGCAAACATTACACAAGTACATGTAGTCGTTCATAGAACAGTCCATGAACACCACAAGAGCCAAGGATGACACAACACATGTCGTTTTTGTCTCCTCTCTCATATGTCCACCACGTAGACCCTCCTCAACACTTAGCTCACATTCATGGGTTGTATGAAACCCTAAATGCATCTCTATATATGTACAAGACCATTCCCTTGAAATGGTCACAGGCTAACTTAGCTACACAATTCTATTCTCTACCTCAGAATAGACACAAACACTTCATAATCATCGTGAGTGTTACCCCTGCTCGTGACTCTAGTCACACCTTAGGCTACTTACCGAACATGGAAACCAAACGATCAACTAGCCTTACCTTTCGATACGTACCATACGTAAATAGTTCTATCCTCAATATTCTCCTCGTTAATTTGGTGATGAACTGTGCTTGCCCAAACCAAGCTATAGAGATGTCCTTACTTGTTAAGTTCATTGATATAATAAACAGTCTAGTAAAACCAAAAATAAAAAATACGTAGTAAATATTATTTTCAAATATATATTTTTTAACGAGTGTGACTCCTCGTTATTTCCAATTTTCCATCATGTTTTAATTACTTGCCATTTCCCAACGGCTCGTTTCAAGTCACTCAACCAACTACTATGAGTATTTAATTTCTTAAGAAACCTCCGCTTGTTCATATTCTCACACCTAACCATCCATCTCTTATATAAGTTGTGATTGGATTTGCTAGTTACTCAACATTGACAATAGTTTCCATATCAAACTTGAAAGACATATATTTGATCCTTTTCTCAAACTAAATGGCCAGAATGATTAAACTAGGACCCACAGTGATCGAAGGTTCGGTGTGGGACGAAGGTGGCAAGTCTGATATTGTCCAAATTCTTATTTCACATCAATAAGATTCTATAAAATCCTGTCAGTTTTTTTATCATTCCAATGGGGTCGGGTCTCTTTCGGAAGTACATGGAGAACACATTGGTTTAAATTTTAACACGGTATGTATGTTCATACTCTAATTTGTTTTTAATTGACCAAGTATTAAGAAGAGCTTATGCAAGAAGCTTGAGAATATGAAAGTTACAGATTTGTATTACAAGCAATATTTGAAATTTGTATGTTTATACCATTTAAATTCTATTTGGAACGTATGTACTTGGTTGAAAAGTTTGTTAATTATACCTTTATACTAAAAGGCAGGATCGTTGCCTCGAGGCACTGCCATTAATGCCTTTAATACCCATCTCCGGCCCGACTCGGGTTTCTCCATAACGCCACGTAACCCCACGTGTTTATACTTCTGGCATCTTATCACA
>BQNB010066413.1:0-23392 GCA_026074375.1 Tanacetum coccineum
TTAATGCAAGAGATATATATAGTAAGATTAACCGTTAATGCATATCTTATAGGTTGTGCATTTAGAAAATCCACAATTTATTCAAACTCATCACTTTCTGCGGGTTTAGACAAAAATGCAACCATGTTATGAGTATCTGCAAACTTTAGGGTCATCATTTGTGTTGGGTTTTGACAATGGATGATAAAATTGAGTTAGGGATTATGATTAGAGAGTATTTGAAAGATTGAAATCGATTAAATGATTGATTGAAACCCTTTATCAAAGTATTTATGGAAAATACCCTCAACAACATTAACTTTCACCCATCAGTAGTAACCCAGTAGTAGTAAGTTATGCCTAGCAGCATTAACTTAGAACCAACAGTAGTAAGTTATGCCTAGCAGCATTAACTCAGAACCAGCAGTAGTAAGTTATGCCTAGCAGCATTAACTTTGAGTCACCAACATTAACTCCAATTCTATTCTAAACAGCTTTTCCATCATTAATTTAACAATTTTCTTTGCTTTTCATTCCAAACGTTAGTCCAGTATTAAGTATAACTAACAATAGTAACTCAGCAGTATTAAGTATAACAAGCAGTACTAATTATACTTAACAGCAGAAACTTTTAATGACATGAATAACAATACTAATTCATACAAAACTCTACAAAAAAATAAAGAGATAAAAGACTTTAAAGATTCATCATTCCAATACTAACAATCAAATATTGAAATCTACTTACATCAAAATCTTTTGTAAGCAAATCTGTAACATTCTTGTCAGTATAGATTTTGGCCATTTGAATCAATTTCTTTTCATTGTAATCTCTAATAAAATGATGTCTGATCTCTATATGCTTTGTTTTTGAATGAAAAACAGGATTTTTAATTATGCAAATAGTACTGTTATTATCAATAAAGAACTTGGTATGCATAAAATTGTACCCATAATCAAGAAGTTGATTCTGAATCCAAATCACTTGTCCACAACAACTTGAAGCAGCCACATACTCAGCTTCTGTTATAGAATTTGCAACCACTGTTTGTTTCTTGCACTGCCATGATATTAATCTACATATAAGGAATTGACAACCTCCTATCATAGACTTCCTATCTAAGCTTGCTCCAGCATAATCACTATCAGTGTATGCTACCAAATCAAAAGGAGAATCTTTTAGATACCAAAGGCCCAATTTTGGTTGACATTTTAAGTACCTAAAAATCCTTTTCACAGCATGAAGATGTGAAACCTTTAGATTGACTTGGTATCTAGCACAGGCATACACTGCAAACATGATATCAGGTCTTGAAGATGTAAGATACATCAATGAACCAATCATTGACCTATACATATAAACATCCACTTCTTCACCATTTTCATCCTTAAGCAGAGGCTTTTGAGTTTCCATTGGTGTGCTTGCAGTCTTGACATTTGTAAACCCAAATTTCTTTAAAATTTCATCAACATATTTATCCTGACTACACATGGAGAGGGTGTTAGTTGCATTTGTCTCACTTGTAACTCACCACTTTCTCTCTCTAATCTAACATTCCAAGTTCTTTTCATCTCTCTTTTCTCTTTTCTTATTTCTGGCTTTTCTAGGGCTTATTTGGGTTTGCTTATTATTATGTTTGGATTATATTGTGGGATAACAATCACCTTTGTGCCCTTTGATGAATAAGGTCTTGTCAATTGTCCTTCTTTAAAACCCATTGTCTAACAGATATGTTGACAAGGTTTCATACCAGGCTCTAGGAGCTTGATGTAGTCCATACAATGATTTTTCAACCTTGTATACTTTATCAGGAAAGTCTGGATCTTCAAATCCTGGTGGTTGACAACATACACCTCTTCTTCAATCTTACCTTAAAGAAAAGCACTTTTTACATCCATTTGATACACCACAAAATCTTTAAATGAAGCATAAGCTAAAAATAGCTTAATTGCTTCAATTCTTGCAACAGGGGCAAAGACTTCATCATAGTCAATCCCTTTTTCTTGTGTGTATCCTTAAGCAACTAATCTTGCTTTATTTCTTACCACAATTCCCCTTTTATCCTTTTTATTTCTGAAGACCCATTTAGTGCCTATAGCCCTTTTTCCATTTGGTAAATTCATTAAAGTCCAAACTTCTTGTAAATTGAATTGTAGAAGCTCTTCCTGCATAGCCTCTATCCAGCTTGGATCCTTCAATGCATGAATTACCTTTTTGGGTTCTTCCTGTGATAGAAATCAAACAAACAAGCAGTTTTGAAGGTCTTTATGGTTTGTTCTTTGTTGAATAGTACTAACAAACCCATGTTCCTCTAATTTCTTTGACATCCTTCTTGTTTGTGTAGCTAATTGCAAATCTCCAATCACTTGATCAAGATGATGATCTTTATGAATTCTTGTATTTGGAATAGGACTGACTTGGATTGTTGTATCTAAATTGTTCAAGTCAGCCTCTACACCATCATCTTCATCATCTCTATAATCTTCCAAAGCAGGCATATTTGGATCAAATGGAAATTCAATGCTTGTTTTTCCACCAATAGCATTAACTTCATTTGTGCTAGCAGCATTAACATTGTTAGTGCTGTTAACGTTATCTTCCTTCTCTTGATCATTACATCCACTTTCTTTTCTTGGATCTTCATCAACCTTCTTTCCATTATCACTTAAAGGTTTAGATCTATCATCATGAGAACTCTTTGAATCTTGGGAAAATGGTGGATCAACAGTTCATAATGGTAGCAAAATGTAATTTCTGACAGGTTCTGTCTCCTTTCTAGCTTGACCTGCATTATCACTTGCTTTTGTACCTGCAAAACCATTAGACTGTGTACCTACAATAATAGGCTCATAATTCATTGTTCTTGTTAGTGCATCAATATCAAATAGCCAATCTGGTCCACTACTTACAACATTAGGTGTACTTTCACTGAACCTAATATGCAAGTTTTCTTCCATTATCCTTGTTCTACTATTGAATACTCTAAAGGCTTTACTATTTAAAGAGTATCCAACAAAGAAACCTTCATCAGCCTTACCATTAAATTTGCTTAAGTGATTTATGGTATTAAGAATAGTAACAGGACACCTAAATGGTCTCATAAAACTTAAAGTTGGTGTTCTACCATGAAAAACTTCATATGAGGTCTTGTTATGAGGCTTAACTACTAACACTCTATTTTGCACATAGCAAAAAAGGCCAAATTTTTTTTTTAATTAATTGTTTCCTGCCTAAAAAAGTAGTTGGCAACTTAGAATCAGCTAGCAATTAGTCCCTAGCAGCGTCAATTATGTCTTAATTCTCTCTCAGCAACTCTAATTTTGTGAGGATTCTAGCTACCACTAAAATGTCTTAAAGAATACTCTCATCTCACACAACTGATATTCATTTCTTGTTTTTATATTCAGTTCCAGTATCACACCTAACCACCTTAACCTTGTGATCTACTAGATTTTCTATCCTAGTTATAAAGGACTTAAGAATGCCACTAGTCTCATCCTTAGTAGCTAGAAAGAAAAGCCATGTAAACCTGCTAAAATCATCTGTGATAACTAGGCAATACATTTTCTTCATAAGGCTTTTTACAAATGTTGGACCAAACAAGTCCATATGCAACATATGTAAAGGAAGACTGATTGAGTTCTCTGTTTTGGACTTACAAGAGGCTCTGTGCTGCTTTCCTTTTTGACAAGCAACACATGTTTGATCATTATCAAAAAGTTTAGAAGGTAAACCTCTTACAAGATTTCCCTTAACCAATTTATTCATTGTTTTAATATTTAAGTGACCTAGCCTTCTATGCCAAAGTTTAGATTCATCAGATGTGGCTTTTTCAAAGAGGCAAGTTAAACCTCCTTTAGGAACTATGTTCTTTAAATCAACACTATACATATTGTTCTTTCTAGGAACTCTAAGTAAAACTTAACTTTCATCAATTAACTTAAAGTTTGGAGATAAAACAATACATTTAGTGTCATTAAAAAAACACTATTCTTTTTATCACACATTTGTGAGACACTAAAGAGGTTAAACTTTAACTCTCTTACAAAATACACATTTTCAAATTCTAAATTACCAGTTTTAATGGTACATTTTCTAGTGATTTTCCCTCCTTTGGGGTTTCCTCCAAAAGCAACATATCCTCCATCTATCTCTTCATAGTCTGTAAGATAGGACATGTTCCCTGTCATGTGCCTTGAGCATCCACTATCAATCACTCCTTGATCCTGTAAATCCATGTGTGGATTGCCCTGCATATTAGATAAGAAAATCAGTTTCTTTTGGGGACCCAAGCCGTCACTGACTTGGATCTACCTTGTGCATCAACATAATCAAACTTCTTTAGGGTGATTGATGCAATGTTATGTTTAGAAACATTGTCTAAAACTTTAGTCTTTGGTTTCCAAACACAACAAACTGAGGCCTTAACAACATTAAAATTATTTCCCTTAACAGCATTAACTACTGCTTTTGGCCTAGCAGTATTAAATTTTTATCCCTAGTAGTATTAAACCTTTGATTAATATTACTATTTTTAAATGCTGTGTTCTTATGAATGGGCCTCTTAACAGTTGAATGTGCTATTTTAGAAAGATATGACACTGGTCTAGCAGCATTCACTATTGTTTTTGAGTGAGCAGCATTAACTTGTCTAGCAGTATTAACTGATACTAAACCATACTTCATTAGTACTGCTCTTGGAACCATGTTCTTTTTAGTACAGGGGTAAGTCTTTTTAGCAAAGTTTTAATGATTCACCCTTTGAGCATTGTTCCAAACAGGTTTTTACCATCCTTTGATTTTGAAACTGTTTTTGATGGTAATTGCAATCAACTTGCAAATGATCAAAGCTTCCACACACATAACATGCCTTATTAAACATCTCAAAATTGCTTCCAAGTTTTTGAGACATCATATTGTTTCAATTTCTTTGATTGCCTCTTGGACTATGAGTGTTTTGCCTATGTTTCTCAACTTGTTTAATAGTTTTCCTAGCAGTCTTCTCTTGTTGCTTAGGTTTGACAAACTTTATCTTAGCAATACTAGGCTTAACTGTTTTCTTCTCAGTTTTAGTTTGAGACACATTTTCTTCCTCACTATCTGACACCCAATCTTTAATAATTGGGGCATCATCATTCCTAACTACCTTAGGCTCTTTTTCACTAGACATAGCTTTACTGTTCTCAACTATAGGCTCATTAACAAACTCATCTAAACCAGTAAAGGACAAATCAGGTGTTGAAGGCATGAAATTTCTTGTGTAGGGAGGTGGAACTGCATTATATTTTTCATAGCCTAAACATTTCTGGCAATTATCAACAATCTGACACTCTATGAGCTTGTCTAAACTTTTAGATGCATTTTTAAATTTATCTACATTAAATTGAATGATATCTTTTTCTTTTTGATTTTTTTCAAGCTTCTTCCTAAGCTCTCTAATAGTTATTTCTTCTACTTGAATATCCCATTTTAAGCCATTAATCTTTTCTACATAAACCAACTCATTCTTTTTATAAAATTCAAGTTTTTCTTCCACTGATTCTAAACATGTTTTATAACCTAAAACCATTAAACTAGATTTCTCTAAATCTCTTAATAGTTGATCATTTTGAGATTTAAGTAATTTAACAGTTTCCATACAAGATTTTGAACAATTTGAATCATTGGATACCTCTGAGTTAGAACTTGAAGATGAGTAGGCCATGAGTGCATAATTAGGCCCTTCCTCTGCCGAGTCACTACTAGTCATATCCACCAAGTACCAATCACATGACAACAAAAAGCTGAGAAGTAGATGTTTCTACAGGCACACTCCTTCTTGAGCTTTCTTTGTTCTTGTTGTCTTGATTTCTTGGAGCTCTGCACTCCCTAGCAAAATATCCCCTCTTGTGGCAGTTGTAGCACTCCACTTTGGACTTATCAAAACCAATAGTCTCATTGCATTAACAGTAAGCTTCCTTCTTGTATTCTTTAAAAACCTTCTAGCCCTCATAGTCAACATAGCCATTTGCCATCTCAAATCCATCTCTTCTATGTCATCAAGATGGATTTGTTGCAAGTCCTCATGTGCAAGTTGAGGACTATTTGGTTGACTAGCAAAGAATGAACTAATAACAACATCATTCAAGTTATCAATATTTATAAAGTAAGCAATATTAACTTAAGTGCTAGCAGTAGTAACTCCATGAGCAGCATTAACTGCTTTATTAGAGCTGCTAGTGTTGTTATTTGAAGAGGACATAAAAGCCATGTTTTGTGTGCTTGAACTTGAGCTAGACATCCCTTTGACTTCTGGTTCATACACCTTGAGGTTGTTATAGAGATCATCCATGCTCATTGTTTCTAACTCAGCTTTATTCCTCCACACAACAACATGTGTGTTCCACTCAGGTGACAAGCTTCTTAATAACTTTTGATTAACATCTTCTTGTGAAAGCTTTTCATCCAAAAGCTCCAACTGACTCACAAGCTTTTGAAGCCTATCAAAGGTTTGATCAAGCATCTCTGAGCTTGGAGCAGTGAAGTTTTCATATTGCTGCTTTAAGAGATTTCTTTGAGTCTTCTTAGTAGTTGCATTCCTACCAAATCTATTTTTTACAGCTTCCAGCAACAACTTAGTATCCTTTATAGAGTTAAACTTTAACTGATGTTCATTGGGAATGCCCATCATTAAAGTACTTCTAGCCTTTACTTCTAATGTTTTATGAGCCTTATCTTCAGCAGATGTAATAGGCATCACTTTTTTAACACCTTCCACAACTGCTATTTTTGGCAAGGTCGCACCATTCTCTATTACTTCCCACAGTGCATAGTCTATCATTTGGATGTATTGTTCAATCCTCATCCTCCATAACTCAAACTCACCCAGTTTAAGCATGGGAACCTTGGATGCAGCCACCATGTGTGTAGAATCTTAATCCGTATCTTCTAGCAAAGTTTCTCAAAGCAACAAGCTCTGATACCACTTGTTGATCCCACTTCAATAGATCGAATTCCTTATGCTTGTTTAAGGTTTAGTTATATTAGATAAATCTAACACAACTATAGTAAAAGCTTTGTTTGAATGTATTAAAGATTATGCGGAATTTAATCTTTAATATTAAGAAGAATTCTTAATGAAACAGTAATTCAAAACATATAAGCTCTAATATTATTAATAATAATACGAATACTCTCAAAGTATTAGGGTTACAAAGACCTTGAAGCTAAGAGAAAGATTGATTTTAGGTTTTGGTACATCAATCTCTATGTCATAGGACCTTCTTTTATACACCAAGGAGTCCTACTCGGCTTACAATACTTTCCTAAGTATATAAAATCTTTTCTATAAATAACTAACACATATCAAGTAAGCAGTACTAACAAACAGCACTAACTTTACACTAGCAGTACTAACTTAACACTAGCAATACTAATTACTTAGAATATTTTCTTGAGCAGTAGTAATTCCTCAGCAGCATTAACTTCAAGCAGTCTTTGTACTAGCAGTAATAACTTTCACTAGCAGCATTAACTTTTATACCAGTAGTAGTAACTACTTAGTATCTTTTCTTTGAAGTTCATGAGCAACACTAAATCCATCAGAGCATTATTAACATAAACTTGAGCAGCAGTAATTCTAACAGCATCAAGAAGACTTTTAATCCCAACACGAACTTCTTTAACATCTCATTGATGTACTTGGATTGATTGAAAACTATACCGTCTTCCATTTGTTTGATTTGAAGACCCTGGTAAAGTCTGCGCAAACATGCACATGTTAACAAAACCACAAGTTTTTTATGATAATGCTCAAAACAAGCTCTAGGTTATCAAAATCAAATTTATGCTCAAGAAGTTCAGCAGATAAAACCAACCTTGTATGATGAAAGTGTTATATCTAGTAAACATGTTGCTATGCATATGATTGATGATGATGAGACATTGATTTTAGAATAAGTAAGTTAATCAAAAATGCTTGAAAAACAAAACGATCCAATTTTCAAAGAAAAGAAAGTTAATACGACTCCAATTAATTATGTTGAATTAAATAAATTATCTAAAGGTTTTGGAAAAGGTTTTGTTCCACAACAAGAGTTGTCGACTGAACAAGCTTTTTGGTTTCATTTGTCCAATCCTATTGTTGAATCTTCTGATGCATAACCTGTCAAAGTGGAAGTTCCCAGTGAACTACCTAAGGGTGGAGATTTGGTGAAGCCCGCCTTAAAAGCATAAATTCCCACTCTCTCAGTTTGAACTCGTGGGTGAAGGAAGAGGACTGGACACCTGATGCTCGTAACAGAAGTGACTGGAGTTTGAACATACTAAAGCGTTTTAACAATGAAATTATTCCATTTCTAAATAATTAAAGACATCTTCAATTCGGTTGATAATATCTTCTCAATGAATCAAGAGGAAGTAAAACAGTGTTTTTGACCAAATGGAAGCTGTTGTTCAACAGTCTTCAATTGACAAACAATGTTCTGAAATTGTTAAGAAATAACTTTTTCTGAAAATGATCGACTCTTACAAAAAATCATGTCTCAAGATGTTCTTATGTCTATAATGAAATCTGTTACTCGTAATGGTGAATCTAAGAATGTAGAATTACAAAGACGTAAATCTTGTGATAATGTTTTCAATCTTGATGCTGCTATTTTTCAAAAACCACAACAGGCGTATAATGATCCTTATGAAAAAATACTCACAAACTAGAAAAAATAGTATTTCTCTTGAATTGACAATACCAGTAAATCAAGAAAAATTTTCAACACGATAAATCAGTGCTAATTTTATTTTTTTTAAAAAAACAATGCTCTAGAAATTCTAGAATATTTTTGGAAAATACTGATTTGAAAACTCAGCTCAAGACAAAGACCCTTTACCATATTTTAAGTTTATAGGAAATTCTAAAATCAAAGAGATAAAAGTCCAAGGAAGAGAATGTCAACTATGATAAAAGAGAAATTGAGACCATAAATGTGGAGCTGGAAAATAGTGTGGCAAAATTGCTTTCAGAAAATGAACGTCTTTGTAAAGAAATTAATCATGTGAAATAAGTTTTTAAATGAGATCATTCTGACTCAATCAAACAGACACGTGATTTCGACAAAAAAACAAAGTGACTCTTTAATTTGACAAAGTGGAACTTAAAATCTGTTTTGAAAATGGAAGAATTAAAACGCTCACATTCAAGACTCGAGTGTGTGTTTAGAGATTACATC
Source organism: Tanacetum coccineum (assembly GCA_026074375.1). Taxonomy (NCBI): domain Eukaryota; kingdom Viridiplantae; phylum Streptophyta; class Magnoliopsida; order Asterales; family Asteraceae; genus Tanacetum; species Tanacetum coccineum. Next base: position 9,184 of record BQNB010066413.1, read on the forward strand.
ATTGACAAACATTAACGAAAACAAAAGGGGAAAGATATTGTTGATAGAAACTGCTGGTAAGTCTTAAATACATAATACCTTTAAACTAAATAAAAGAGCTTAAATATCCAAAAAAAACGAAGCGACAACAATTCAAAAAATCTGCTTGTTTATTGAGTATTACACACTTGCTGGTAACAAATAATCACAAAAGCACTTGAACACGACCCGACTTAACCATATCCCTGTTAACCTATTACACCAACAGTCCCTGAACCTAAGCCCGTACGACGCCTAAAACCAACAAACACTAACGGATCTGTTACTTCCTTAAACAAAACCACAAAATTAAAATATAATAAAATAAGCCCGAAAAGGGCGGGAAGACCAAATACAAGCCTAGACCCCTCTCCAGTGTTGCAATTCGATCACAAAATACTTCTCCACACCCCTGACACACGTCAAAGCCAAATGGCAATCTCCTATTGGAAGAAATTTAACGCGTCTACAGCTATGGAAAGTCAAAGACCCTAAGCTATTTCTCCTCATGCATTACACAACACTCCCTGTAACACCCCCAGTTTTACAATATAGCAGCGGAAGATAATTTGGGGTATTACTTCATGGATACAACAATCAAATCAAGAAAACAACTTTAAAAAGAAGACGTTGTTGGATAAATTTAGTTTATCATTCATTATAATCAGAGTTTTTACAAATACATGATCCCTCAACATCTAAAACCAACAAGTTTGAATGATAACAGTTCAAACCATCTTTGAGTCCATGTCAACTTCGTGCCGCAACTCGCTCAATTACCCATGATATAAACAGGCTAAAAGTCAACACAAGAGGTTAGTGCAATTCATATGAGGTTTAAATAAAACTAGTTTGAATACAAGTCATAGAGTAATAATTGTATTAAAAACCAATTGATTGATGTAAAAAGAAGATAGTTTATTAGACACCCGTTATTAGTAATATTGCAACGAATACAATTTATCATGTACCAATGAATTATCCCGCAGTAATTAGCCTTAATTGGTCTGTTATATGTGGTCTTGTCAGGTCAAAAATCTACATGGCTCACCAAACTGACTAGTGTATGTATATATAACCCAATTAATATAAATATATATATATAATATATATATTATATATATATATATATATAATATAGATAACGAGATCCTGCGGTGAAGAACTATTGCCGATATAGCCCAATGAAATTCCAATATCTGTGTTTTGGTTACCTATCCGTCTAAAACAAACATATACGACAATCCCATCAGATTCTTTTCACAATATTGCTTCAACAACACAACATGCCGAAAGTGATTAATGGTCCATGATAATGAGGGACATATTTGCAAAAAAGTAAACTTATAGCTCATTATTGGAAAATGGTATATCAATTAGCATATAACTATGTAAAGAAGACACTTGTATTCATGGTTTAAGCATGTAAATATATCTTTTGGCACGTATACACCTAGTTATAAGAATGAAACGAGTATGAAAAAGTTGTAATATAGCATGAAGCTAGCCCCTCGCTGATTTTTATAAAAGCATGTAAAGAAGTAAAGGCGAGTTTATGACCATCCCCATCACTGTACTATCAACAATAATATTATCTGAAATAAAGCAACGACCTTATCATCAATCTTAACGCGGAGAATGTTGATATAATAAATGATAGTAAAAAGCCTCTTCACACAACCTAGTAGAAAAATGTCAAGATCTTAGGAAGATTGTACATTAGAACTTTGGTTTAAGAGGTTATGAGTTTGATTGAGGAGTTTGGAATTATTTATCACCGTTTTTGGACCCTCATATTCGAAGTCATTCAGTAACGTAATGAGGGAGCTAGGAACCTAATAAAATCGTAAACCCAACAACTCAGTCAGAACGTAATACCAAGATGAAACCTCTTAATATGAAGCTCCCTAGTATTGTGATACGATATCATCGGTTTTAAGTGTTTTATTCAATATCTGGAAACTTAGCACGAAGAAGCGTTAATTGTAAAGTTCTAGTCATGTGAGTTTGAAAAAGATTTTTTACACTTTTTTCAAAATGTTACATTTTAGACCCTGAGTGTTTGGAAAATTGCAATTAGGCCCTTGGAGTTTGCATTTATGACCTTGTGGTCCTGCAACTTTGAAAGATAAACACATGTAAACCTGACTTTGAAAAAGTGACCTAATAGATCCCTGGAGTATTATAAACTTGATAAATGACACATTCAGCCCCTTATCGTTATAAGATTACATGAAAGTTAACGATCTATACCCCTTGCATGGATAATTTTACAAAATATGTCCCAAAAATGCTAAGGCCAAGGTTAATTTAAAACCTTCAATGACATTTATAAGTTATAATAAACAAACTCATAACGATTATCCTGCAAACCCCCTTTTATAAAATAACGATTCGTTTAAGCTAGTGAAGCAAAACGGAATCATATAGGGTTACCAAAACAGTAAACGCTTGGGTTTTAAGTTCAAATACCGTTCGATTAAAGCAATAAAGTGGTTATTTAAAAATAGTTAAGCAAGCTAGGATAGATTATAATAAACAAAATTTCCCTCATTATAACATTTAGTTATAAAAGAAAAATGCCGACATTATGTTTTGGGTGTTTACTGTTTGGATCAAAATTGAAAATAAGCATGAATTTAGTATGAAACTTTAAAAAGATAAATTTTAGGATCATAGAACATTATAAGAAGTTTATTAGTAGAAGTAGAAATCTAGAACTTGGTTTGAGCATCAAGGACATAAAGGGAGAAATGGGGTGGGGTCGTTTCGGGTAGTATTACCACTCGTAAGGGCCTTGTACTTTACATCCGGGTGCTTCAATCGTCAAGTCTATCAATTCTTGAACTTCTTTAATGATCCTAGGATCATAAAGGAGCAAAGGATTGCTGCCTATAAGGGTTATAGAGGAGGAGGTTTGGTGCAAATTGAAATGAACAATCTAACGCTCTATTTATAGTAGTTTGAAGGCAAAAGAGTTAAGCAACCCATGTAATCTATTTATGGACATGTGGAGGGTCTAGTATATGATTTTTTGAAGCTACATGATGAGTCTTGAGGTCTAGAGGTGGTAGGATTGCAAGGTGGAAGGTTTTTAGGGGTGTTTGGGTGTTACCGTCTAAGAGAAAGCCACCAAGGAGGTGATGTGGCTAGCATGGTGACCAAGGGAGGCAAGATATTTATGCTGGCAGGTGTGTAAGCTTCTTAGGATTGCATGTGCATAAGTTATTTGCAAGAGAAAGGGTTTAAAATGGGTAAGAATTGCAAAAAGGGGATCGCGGGTTGGTTTTGGGGTTTTATGGTTTGAACTCAAGTTTTTTGCTTATATTTCGTGAGCATTGATTAAGGAATGATTTAATTATGATCTCAAGGTTTGTATTAAGAAGTATTAACGAAAGTTAGCAAGTGGTTTGGGTTAAAACGGGTTAGAATTGAAGAATTGAGGTCACGGGTTTAACTAGGGCTCGTTTGGGTTTTTCTTGCCTTATCTTGGTTTTATATTTTCATACTCTTGATTATGATATTGGAATCCAGATCCAAGCGCTTAAATAACGAAGTATCAATGAAGTTTGATCGTTGGTTATTAAGTTAAAATGGGTTGACCCTGAAAGAATAAGCCGTAGCCATGGAATTAGGTTCATATAAGGCTTTTAGGGTTTTCTAACTTTGTAATTCTCGTACATTGTTGAACAAGGATGGTTTTTAATGATGTAAGGATTGTAAACTCATTTTATGGGTTCCCTGACCCTTGGTTCTTACTTTAAGAAAGATGATGGTCGAAAATGATGTAAACGGTACAAACTCCAATTAGGTACAATTTCCAGATTTATTTGTTGTGTAATTGGAATTAGAATGATGCAAAAAGAGATTGGAATGATGTTTGAACCTGGAAGAAACTTGTTAAACCTTAAGTTATTAAAACTTATTGAGAGTTGGTTTGGTTTTACAATGGAATAAAACATGAAAGATCCGTGTCATGGTTTATAATCTAGCTTGGTTTTAGGTGTTTAGGGTTTTGATTAGGGTTTGAGTGTAAAAAGATATATGAAAGATAATGAATAGAATATTAGGTTTAAATATGGTATATTGAGTGGTAGTAGCTTGTACAAAAGTGATGGGAAGAAATTAGAATAAAACGGAGGTAAAACGGCTATATTGGAGATCATGCTTAATCACCTATGTAAATTGAACTTTTAGAGTCTTGTACTTTGACTTGACGAGAATTTATTTCAAATGAGAGATGTATTTGCTTGTACCAATACTTTCGATAGCTTTTGCATTCACTTTAGATGTTAATCCTACATGGAATTAGGGTTTAGAGCATCCGAACCGGTTCACAGCCGATAAGTATATAACTGTAAGAACATAGTACATTATAGGAATCCTTTATACATGTAATAGGACAATGAATGAGAATTTAATTGAACATTGTTTTGATAGTTTGCATAACATGTATGAAGACAGGATTTCCATAGATAGGTTTGCGTGAGCTCGTCTACTTTAGTAACAAGTTACCTTTGCTTAATGACATATTGCACACTGAAAGTAATGTAATAAAGCGAAACCTATCCTTACAATGTGATGAAAGTAAAATTGTTGATGAAAATTCTTAGGTTTTATAGTCCTCCACCCCTTACAGAACTCCAGACCCTAAGATTTAGTGAAAGTTATCGTGAGTTATAGATGTAGTACTAGCATGAATTGGATCTTTAGGTAAGGCCTATTCAAGTCACAAGTCCAAGTGTGTGATGCCTTAAAATTATGAATGCACCATAATAATAATTAACCTCCTTTCACACGTCTACTATATTCTCAAGATCCACCTCTTGATGATTGGGGCCCCACTAGAATTGACAGCACATCAGATAGAACCTTGTGGATGAAATACTTTGATTTACGGAACATGTGGGTCATGGGCCTACCACGCTTCTACGGTGCTCCTTTGATCGTAAAGAATCGTTATTTATTAACCTTCAAAAGTCAACATCAAATAAGAATGCTATCACAAGTCTTTGTCAAAATTTCGTATCTCCCTATTGGTAAAGAAAACAATTTGACCATTTGTATAGATGCTTGTGTGGTTCCTTGTTATTATGTTGCCAGAATATAACTGAAAAATTTTAGAATACGGAGATCATGGACTGAGTAATGACATGGAATGATTATGACTTTAGAAGAGAGTTGCTAATTACTGAGACCAGATTTGAAATGAACAGATGATGAATGTAAATAATGATAATGAATCAATGGATTGATATGAACAACGGATTGAAAGAACTTGTTGTAACGGATGTTATATAATTTAGCTTATTATTTATAATTGTCTACTTACAAAAAGAAGCGTTCAACTCCTTGTAACTGAGAATATTATTAAATTCATAGTTCAGAGGATTTATAATTTTCCTATTCCAAATGAAGAAGTGACCTAATTCCTTTCAATAAGAATGATCATACATCGTCATACTCTAAGGCATAAAAACACAAAATAGAAATGTGTAGACAATGAATTGTAAGATCATATTCCGATGTTGATTGTATTGATGACGCCCATAAATCGTGGATGAAAAGTTATGTTTCGATAGGTATGAGGAGAGTATAGAGTTGAACATAATAAATCGATGAATTGACAATAAGTCGAGTTTGATAGTCAACAGATAACAAGATGTAATGGAATCATCACTTTATTATTTCATGGATAACTTTACATACGAACTTTATATATGAAAAAAGAGATAGATACATAAGCAAGTAACTGAAGTAAGGACAAAAGAAACAGAATGACGAGGATGTTGCTTGATATATGGGGTTTTAGATTGAAGAAGATTCTGATGAGAGTTGAATACCTCGAGAGTTATTTCTAGGGTAAAAATCCTAAAGTGGACAAAAGCAAGCTCATTTCTAAGTATGCTTTCCTGTGGCCCTGTTATTTGCCTTTTGAGCATGATTTGCATAATGTCCCTTTCTTTCCACATGCATATACAAGTACGGATTCCATTTGTAGAATGTTTCTAGTGTTTTTGTTATCTGTATAACTAGGTCCGATGACCTACTTTGTTGAAGTCCGGCACTTGATTAGTACAATGACCTATGTATGTAGGGTGCATCTTTCACACAAGGACGTTACCATATATCCTGTTGTGGCAGTATAAATCTTGAAGTTTCTTGTCTTCTATACAGCTGTCGTGGTAATCATTGTTATGGTTGTTAAGCTGTAGTTATTCTGATAGTTTGTTTATTGATGATGTATGCTTTATACAAGTTTTCGTTTGACGATCATTGGTTTCTTGTACAAAATCACGCTTTATTATCTGATCCATTAACCTCTAGGATATGTTGATGGCTTCCTCCAAAGTTTGAGGTCTTCCGATGCAGTAACGTATTCCTGAAAATGCTTTGCGGTAGTCCCCCGATGAAAGCTTCCATAAGTTTTCTCAAATTCGGCCACCATGTTTGGACATAATAAGTTTAATTCTTGGAACTTCTAAATATAATCTTGAGATCACTTCCATTTACAGTTTAGACCATAAAATTCATCTTCCTTTTTCTTGATCTCATTTCGAGGACAATACTTGTTTGTCAAAGCCTTTTTTAAACTCAGTCTAGAAGCTTTGATTAGCTTTCTCTATTCCCGTAAGGCTGGGCATGTGCATTCCGACCAGGACAAGGTAAACATCAGAATCAAGTACCGTAGGCAAATGTTTTACACTGTCTTCCTCGGCACACTTGCTACGAGAAAACACTGACTCAGTACGTTCAAACCAGCGAATGAGATCAACAGCTCCTTCGTGCCATTTGAAGTAGAAAGGTTGACATTAATGAATCTTTGTAGTTTCCTCTTTTTGCTACCAGGAATTTCTCTGGTTTCATTTCCATTGGAAGTGTTGAAGTTGCCATGGCAGTAGCTTGTGCTTTCAGAGCTGAGGAGATATCCATCATTAATCAGATGCGGATGGAATCCAAAGTTATGCACTGGTGGTTTCAGAATGTGACCTACTTTTAGGAGCTTCAATCAACAAAAGATGATACGTATACAGAAGAAAATCATAAGTTTTAGAAAAAGTTACTAAAAAGTATGTGATGCCTATAAAATGCATTCCCGGAAAATGCTATTTATGAATTTTTTAAAGCACTATAGGATTTGGATAAAGACGGCATCATGACGCAAATGGTGGAAAAGAATATGAAAGAGGGATAAGTTGAAAAATAAGGTATGAACACGGGATTGCCTTGATAAAAACTGCTTTTCAATTGTACATAGTCAAGATTTTGACAAGCATTTTTTATTTATACTACACATCCCGTTGCTTAGGATAACGCTATAACTAGTGCTAAGAGTTTAATCCTCTCAACAACAACATCGGCAACGGGGTCGGGACGGGGGGACAACGGAGGAGGAGAAAAGAGAAAAAATGAATGAGATTAAACTCTTAGCACTAGTTATTAGCTTTTATCCTAACCACGGGGATGATGTAGTATAAATAAAATGCTTGCAAATCTTGACTATGTACAGTGAAAAGGCAAGTTTATTATAAAGCACTGCCCGTTTCATACCTTAATATTTCCAACTTATCCCTCTTTCAATCATGCAATTCCACCTTTTGCGTCATTATTACCGCTCTTTATCATAACCTCTAAGAGCTTAAAAAATTCAAAATAAAGCATTTTCCGTTAAGCATTTAAGCATCACATTCACTATATTACTTTACAAAAATTATATGATATCATTCTTACTACGTAACAAGCTATTTGTTGATAGAAATGCCTCCAAAAAGGAGGTCAACATCTGAAACACCAGTCCAAATCTTTGATTCCATCCGGAAACTGATTAATGATGGCATCTCCTCAGCTCTGAAAGCACAAGCTGCTGCCATGGCAACTTCCGACAATTCCAATAGGAACACTGAAACCCAGAGAAATTCCTGTAGCAAAAAGAGGAAACTACAAAGAATTCATAAACTGTCAACCTTTCTACTACTTCAAGGGCATCAGAAGGAGCTGTTGATTCTCATACGCGTAGTTTGAACTATTGATCAGTGATTTCTCATAACGCCAGTGTGCCTGAGGAAGAGCAGAGTAAACATTTGCTACTGGTACTTTAACTGATGATACCTTGTCCTGGTGGAATGCACATGCCCAGCCTACGGGAATAGAGCAAGCTAATCAAATCATCTAGACTGAGTTAAAAAGGCTTCTGACAAACAAGTATTGTCCTCGAACTGAGATCAAGAAAATGGAATATAATTTTATGGTTCTAACTGTAAATGGAAGTTGATCCTCAAGACTAAATAGAAGATTCCAAAATTAACAATCTTATTTCCAAACATGTGCCGAATTCTGAGAAACTTATGGAAGCTTTCATCGGGGGACTACCGCAAAGCATTAAAGGAAACGTTACTGCCTCGAAGCCTCAAACTTTGGAGGAAGCCATCAACATATCCCAAAGGTTAATGGATCAGATAATAAAGCGTGATTTTGTACAAGAAACCAATGATCGCCAAACGACAACCATTAGATAAAGGAAACATCATCATAACAACTATCAGAATAACTACACGGAATAACAACCATAACAATGAATACCAACGACAGCATATAGAAGAAAGAAACCTTCAGGACTTATGCTACCGCCAATGGATATACTAGGAATCATCCCCTGTGTGAAAGGTGCACCCTGCATCACATAGGACCCTGCACTGTCAAGTGTCGGACTTGCAATAGAGTAGGTCATCTGACCAAGAATTGCAGAAACAAAAGACCAGCCACTAGAAACAACCTACAATCAGTATCCCTAACTTGTAATGTCTGTGGAGAGAAAGGACATTATGCAAATCGGTGCTCAAAAGCAAACAACAAGGCCACAGGAGGGCGTACTTAGAGACAAGTATACTTTTCTACTCTAGAAACAACTCTCGAAGATATTCAAGTTCATCACCAAAATCTTCTGAAACACACTTCATAAGTTTGAAAACCCCAAACATCAAGCTACAATCCTTGTTATTTGTTGCTTTTATCCTACTACGAGACACGTAGTATAAGTGTCAACTCTTTTAAAAGTTTCATATGTAAAGTTATCCATGGAATAATAAAGTGATGATTCCGTTACATCTTGTTATCTAGTGATATCAAAACTCGACATCGTTTGTCAATTCCATTAATTCTATCATATTCAACTCTGAATACTCTCCTCATACCTTTGAAACATAAATTATCATCCTCGACTATATGGGCGTCAGTACAATTAATATCTCTATATTTATCTTACCTTTCATGATCATATCATTTTCTACACCTTACCGTTTTGATATCTTGTTTTATGGTTAGGTAAGACGATTTATGATCAACTTATTGAAATGAATTAGGACGCTTCTTCATTTTAATAGAAAATTATAAATCTCCGAACTATGAATTTATAAATTCTCAGTTACAAGGATTTAGATGCTTCTCTTTGTAAGTGACAAATTATAAATAAGTAGGCTTAAGTATATAGCATACGTACAAACAAGTTTCTTTCAATCCGTTTGTACAAATAATTCCTTTTCTTCACTTAATCGTTATCATTATTACCTTCATCATCTGTTCATCTGTATCCCACATGATTAGCAACTCTCTTACAATTCATAATCATTCCTTGACATCTCTTCGGCATTCGACTAAATCTCAGGACGAGATTTCTGTAAGGGGTGGAGACTATAACAACCCAAAATTTTCATCAAATGCAAAATCAACCTATTTTATTATGATCACAATTATATAGGGAAATTTTTCGCGTTATTACATTACTTGCATAACTAAAGTAAACGAGCTCACGCAACCTACCTATGCCATCTATATCAATTTATATGTCAAGCAAACATCATAACATATCAAGTTGAAATATTAATATCATTATTACAAAGTACATTACTCATATAATGTACCATTTGCAATATTATATCAAGACGGGCTTTAAACCGTTATCGTATACCTCTAAACCCTAATTCAATGAAGAATTAACATCTAAAGTGAATGTACAAGCTACTAAAGCATATGTACAAGTAATATAACATCTCATTTGAAATATAAACTCCCTCCAAGTCAAGTACAAGTCTTATAAAGCACAATGTACAAATCATAAAGCATGATCTTCAAAATAGCTGTTTTACCTTCGTTTTCCCAAGGAATCATGTAAAATCTATCAAGTACAAGTTTCAATCAAGTCATACACTTCATTTACAATCCGTATTCATCCTCATGTCATGAAATTACAAGAAACCAAAGTCAGAAATCCTAACCCGAGCTAAAAAGCAACCCGTGATCCGTTTATTGATTTTTATCCGTTTTAAACCTCAACCAACACTCAAATAAGTTGTAATAACTTATTTTACAATATTATCAATCATATTCACTCATCATATCATCATTTTAAAAATAATGTACGAGAATTGAATCATGAAAACCCAAAACGAACCCTAATTGCAAATTTGACTCGTTTATTCATTTTATCCATTCTAATCACAAACCATTAATCAAATATTGTTGTAAACTCATGATATAAGTTTACAATTCATAATCTATCATCATTTATCAAATGTACATGAAATTAAATCCAATAAACCTATTTCGTGCCCTAATTTTACCCACAACATGTTTTACTCGTTTTCACCCATTTTTAACGCGAACTATCTATCAATCCTTTGTAATAACACTTGATACAAGCATAGAAATCTAATTCGATCCCTAATACGCCTAAATGAACCCGCGACCTATATCTTTGCAAAATAACCCATTTTTAACTTCCTTTTGCAAGTTAACACCTCAATGACAAGCACCACTACATTCCTAAGCAGCTTACCCAGCTTCTATGACCATTTCTTGGTCTCAAATGAAGCCACATGATCACCCTTTGGCCCTAAGTCAGCCGCGGCTAAGAATGGCCACAAAACAACCTCCACATCACCTCTCTACCACTCTAGCCTCACCAATTCACCCTCATAGACTTCCTAACTCAGCTACATCAATATCATGACACCTCACCCCTCACCTTGGCCTCAAAGTTTCGAAATAACTATAAATAGGGGTACCATGCCTTCATTTTAAATCATCCCCTACTTCCTCCTCTATAACCCATCATAGCAGCAATCCTTTGCTCAAAGAAGTTATTAAGAGGTCCTATTAAGTCTCAAGAACAGAAGTGATGCAAAAGAAATCAAGAAAAGAAGACCGGGAGAAGTTATTATAGGTGTACGAAGCTAAAAGTCCCGATTTCGACCCATTTCAAAGCTATAAACTCAAACTCAGGTTTTGGATGTTCCAATTCTGATCCTACACTCTTATAATGTTCATATGATCCAACATAAAATCTTGTTAAAGTTTTATAACTCAATTCATGCTCATTTTCCATTTTGATGCAAAACCGTACACCCGAAACCCTAATTTCATGTTTTTCTTGAATCTATGAGCTAATATGATAAAATGTTGTTATAATCTATCCTAACATGCTTAACTAATGTTATTATAACCACTTTATCAAGTCTTGAATGAATTTGAGTTAAAAACCTACGCGTTTTCATTTTAAAACCCTAATTCGACCCGTTTTGATTTCTAACTTGATGAATCTTTATTTTTAAACTTTTGTTACTTTAATTCTTCATATTTTACCTTATATTAATAAGCTATAACCTGAAAATATCATTTAGAAACTTAAAATAAGCTTGCATGGCAATATGGACTTGTTTTGTAAATATTATCCATGCAAGGGGTATATATCGTAACTTTCTGAAATTTATAACTAAAAGGACTAAAAATGTGATTTTATCAAAGTTATAACTATATGGGTCTATTATGTCACTTTCCAAAGTACAATGTTTCATTTGTACATTTTTTAAACTAGAAGGACCAACCTTGTAAAAGTGCAAACTCGAAGGGTATATTTTGCCATTTTTCATTCTCAAGGGTCTAAAATGTAACATTTTAAAAAAGTATAAAAACAAGTTTAAAACCTTACAAGACATAACTTTAATTAACGCTTGTCGTGTTTATAATTTCCAGATATTGATCAAAATGCTTAAAACTGATTATATCGTATCACAATACTAGGGAGCTTCATATTAAGGGGTTTCATCTTGGTATTACGTTCTGACTGAGTTGTTGGGTTTATGATTTAAAGTGCCCTAGCTCCTCAAACGTTTACTGAATGACTTCTGAATTATGATGGCCCGAACGGTGATACAATAATTCCAAACTTTCCAATCAAACTCATAACAATATTAGACTCTTTGAACCAAAGTTCTAGAGTACAATCTACCTAAGACTTGACATATTTACTCAGGTTGCGTGACGTGGCTGTTTACTATCATTTTGCTATATCAACCTTCCCCGTTAAGATTGTGATAAAGTCGTCAGCTTTCATTTTGGAATATTTATTACAACTACATATTCAGGTGAGTTCATAGCCTCGCATTTCAATATTTCAAATGTTTTATAAACCCGCGAGGGGGATACATGCTATAACCATGAATGCAATTGTTTTCTGTATACTATTCTAATTTATTATTGCCTAAGTAACTATTTGCCTTTAAGTCCCCAATATCATGAACCGTTAATTACTCTACGGAGTGAGCGCGAATGTTGTGAATAGATCTATTTGGGTTGGACTCCCCGTTGGTGTACCCAGTCATACCGGTAACCAATTGCACATCATTAGAATATAACTGCGGGTGTTTTGGCAAAGGCACCCGTTGGGGCTATAACGTATCAAACACATCCCAAGTCTTCAGATTCCATGATAATTGTATTTGTTATAATTATTTCAAATAACGGGTGTATAACAATGTAACCCAATAAACACTATAACGCGTTACTATGACACTGCTTTTATAACAATTACTTATGATAACTTGTATTCAAACTATTATAACTGAAAACCTATGAATATCACTTAACCTTTGTGTTGACTTTTTTTAGCATGTTTTATCTGAGGTAATTAAACAACTTATGGCATGGGCTCGGAGTGGCACTGGATTTAAAGATGGCTAAATTGTTATCATTCAAACTAATTACATTTTCTTTAGATTCCGGAACCTGTTGCCTATTAATGGCATTTTGTAAAACTCTGATTTAATAAATGATAACTAGATTTTCCAAAACCTCTCTTTTGAGTCGTTTTCTATGATTACAAATGTTTTACTATGAAGTAATACCTCAGATTAGCTTCCGCTGCTATATGTCAAAATGGGGGTGTTACAAATGTGCCTACTCTGAAGACTTTTCTCTTGTATCCCTTAGAAATAACCGAGAAACTCAAGGATCATATCACACTAGGATTCCCACTTTAGCTCAAATCAATGAGTGTCTCAAAAGAAGCCATAAAAATATCAAATCTTCAATAAGATACAAAATTCATAAACTTGAACTTAAACCTAAACTTAGGAGATTTGAAGAAATCATTCGATAACACGTGTTAAGTCTAGCAGAAAACTCAAAATATCTCTTAGATTCCACATGTCACATAATCTACTACATTCAAATACGTCAACCTTACAACCTTGCCTATTTCATTGCCAAACACATATAACGTCGGAAATAAACCAAATGCTCCTTTGCCATACAACATGTTTCTGACACGTATCTTTTGATATCTCACTGATGCTCATCTACCACTTCGAAATCCCAAATATCAACTCATTCCCCACATCTTGGCTTGTATAGGTGACTATGATGATCACTTCTACAGTGATTCTAAAATCTCAAGCGATGAGGATAGTGACGTATAAGATGAACCCAATTTCAATTACTTCTTAAAATTTTAAAGCAAGTTACGTGCTTATATTTGTAGGATTCTATCTTTTAAGAATGTTGGATTATGTATTTTGAATATCTTATGTTATGTTATGTTTGTTGGGATGTGCTAATGTCATACGGATATTTAAATGGCTAGGAATACGTGGGTAGACAGGGGTCACACACGTATACACATAAATATCATTCTATTAATATGTATCTATAACATATATATGGGGCTAACTGTGACTGGATTTAATAGGAGTTGCCACATAGTTGATGACTCAATGATGACATGGAACACAACTAATGACATGGCACACAAATGAATTTTTTTTAATTTTTTTTGTTTTTTTAATTTATTTTCGTATTTTTTTCTTTAAATATCTATTATGCAAAGTTTGGACTCATGACCTATGGTTTAAATGCAACA
>BQNB010066414.1:0-31813 GCA_026074375.1 Tanacetum coccineum
ATTTACGAGCCCGTTTACCCTTCTAGCCTATTACAACGTATAATTAATTAAGTAACTGAGACCTAATATAATGAACGAACTTCCTTGAGGCTAACACTGCTTAACATTAACCTCCAACAAGCAATTGAAGCCACAAATCCTTCACCTCCTACCTCACCATATATCCCTCCACCTTTTTTAGATCAAGTAAACTTTCATTCAAAATTTTGTCATTGTTGCTTGGAAACCCAAAATCTATTTGATACATTGAAAGATAACCTTAATCGTATCAAATCTCTCATCATTGGTCCTTCCACTCAATATCTATTCTCAATAACAACATCCTCACCATAATTGAGCACTCTCGAAAGCTCACTTTCACCTAATAATAAACAACCAATCTTTTGATTATGGCATCTTCTACATTTCAAGAATCCACTAGTGTAGATCTATGCCTTATTATGCCTTTATTTTATGATGAACTACTTTATCTTGTAATAATTTATACAATTATAGTATGAATTTGTCTTATCTCGTATTTAGCTTCAATTGAAATCAATGCTTCCTGTATGAGCTTGTTAAGTAATGAATAAAGCCACTTTATGGTTTATTGCATAAATTGCTATATTGCTACTTGTTGAAAGATATTCGTCTTGCACTTGTACCTCTAACTTTGTTTTGTAGCAAACAATTTTCGTAAGATTGATCCCTTGGCGCCCCAAACGAGGGGAATCATACATCAAGGGGGAGTCTTGGCATCGTCGACTTCTTTCTTACTACAACTACTCGATGATCATCCTTTTTAAATTCGACAAAAAGGGAGAGAAATGGAACAAAACTCATTACTAATTTTGTAACTTTTAATTTTATACAAAATTAGTTTATATTTTGTCATCATCAAAAGGGGGAGATTGTTAATACAAATAATGTCTAAAAACATTATTTATATTTTTCGACCTCTCAACGTTTGATAATAACAAAATGTAAAAACGTTTACAATAAAAATAAACGTTTACAAATTATTAATCGTAAAATTCCATTTCTAAGATTAATCACTTAAGGTATGAACAAACAAATCATTAAGCATGATTAGTGATCAAGAAAATATTTTTTCTTAACCATTACATTTTCACAAAAGTATTTTTACAAAATAAAAATACATAAATATTTTTAAATAAAAGAAAATGGTTTATTTAAATAATAAAAGATGATCAATTCTAGAACAGTTACAATCTAACAGGGATCAAAGATCCTTGGGGCTTCACACAACTTCTAGGCGTCTATTAGAAATACGCTAAACTCGCACCACCTTATAAGACGTTACATATTTTGTGCACCCAAATACCTATTTGTCGATGATCTCTTTATATAGGGAGAGATCAGACTTACAAAGGAAGATAAACATTAGACAAGTAAATCTTTTAAATATTTAGAGAATATCTTCTGTTATCTTTATCTTCTTAAGGAGATCTTCTAGAATCTACATATTCTCTACCAACTAGTAGAATTCTTTAATGACGTTTTTTGTCGTTTTGTTTCATTCTTTTATTTATTTTGTCTCATCAAATCTAGAATCCCAACATATTCCTTAAAAAAAATTTGATGATGACAAAACCAACAAAGTCGTGTTACGAAACTTCATCATAATAATTAGCCAAAGCTTCCCTGTAGTTGAAATGTAATCATCTCTCTGAATGAACAAAATACTTCCCTTAAGTAGATTAGACGTATTCTTTGTATCTTGCCACCACATATAATAGCTGCAAATCAAATAAAACCCTGTAATCTTCTTCCCCTTTTTGTAATTATTCAACTAAGGGTTTCTGTAGCTATGCAACTTGGATCAAAACAGCTACAACCATATACCACAACAACTAATCTTGCCCTTCTAGATTACTTCAAAAATACTCGCATGAAGCATAATTACGAAAATGACTTTGAGCGTAGAAACATAAACGAAACAACTTCCCCTCAAGTTGTGATGTAAATGGGTTAAACATTTTAACAATAGCTTCCCCTGAAACTCATATGTTAACATTTTATGAATCTTCAATTCTGTAGGCTTATGTAATCGATTATCTGATGGAGAAAACTAAGTATAACACCATTTGATGTGAAGTGAACAACCCAAACTTGTACCCCCTATCTTATATCTTGTACTATAGATGTGACTTTGAACGTATCTAAAACCGATGTATAAGGGATACAGCAATCACATTGAAATTATCTCATTTCTACGAGGACATAACCAAAGTGATAGCAAATGTGGCATTGACCACGCATAAGTCTAGATCTACACACCTTTGCTAGATTTGTCAATTCTTTGTCACACATGAAAACAAACAGTTACCTCTGCTAAAAGGTTGATAAACGACAAACCAAATATTCCACTCAACTTCAAATTAGATCATACACAATCCTTCTTCGCAATTAATTCTTCAAAAATCCAAAATGAGCCTTTGAAACATTTCAGAACATTTAAGCCAAACTTTACCTTCCCTTAAACATAGCTGTAGTAACCATTAGTAGAAAAAATTCTTTTTTAGCAGTTTTAAACGTTACAAGCTGCATCAAACCTTGGTTTAAGTCCAACCAGTTGTATACGGAATACCATGGTTAGTACATCTATGAAGGTAGCAAGCACTAAAAATGACTAAATAGTTAGTAATCGATAACCAGCGTAGTAACAATGAAGAGCAGCATTAAAATGGTTGAACAGTAGTAAAAATACACTACCAGTATAAACTACTAACTAGCAGCATTAATCTTGTACTGTTCCAACCGAGATCCAAACCATGTGTTTTGTCTGATATCAAATAATGCTAGCAGTAGTAATTCTTTTAAGCCCAAGCAGTAGTAACTCCTTTTACCTAAGCAATAGTAACTAATTGCTTTTACCTCAGCAAGTATGAAATTATATGGCAACATTAACACTTGAGCTTACCTTATGTTGCATATAATTACAAAACTAACAATGTACCAACAGCAACAGTAACTGATATTAAGTGGTCTCATCGTGATAAATTCTGTAACGGCCAACCAGACATCCAAGTATTAATTATAGTCATGGAAGATACGAATAAATAGGCATCAAAACCAAGCAACATCATTTTTTATGACAACTCAAAATCGAAAACTGATATTCAAGAAAACCTCGCAATCAGTTTGCTCTTCTTTTTTGTTGTTTGACTGCTTATATCACTTTGCGGATGTAAATTTTGTTGCTATAAATCGATCATCCTTTAGAACATGTGTCCTATCAAGATTAATGCTCCAAGCAGCGACAATCAAAACTATCATTCTTCTAAATGCTTACTTGCAGCAGTAAACATGAAAACCCTAGCTTCCATAACACAAACCAAGGAATTCCTGTACACGATTTATATGCCACGAGTTCCATACAGGACCACCAGGTATAGCACAATCCAAGACGAGAAATAACACATACTATTAACTAGTATCTCTAGTATATAAAGAGATACATGTTATAGGTTTTAGGCATCCAGAAAAGTGTGTCAAGATGTAAACACAAGAAAAGTGTGTGTGTGTTCTAGGCGTCAAGCCCTCTAATGTGGAGCCAGGGGTTGATAGTATTAGCGCTCAAGGTGATCAATGGTTGTTCCTTGATCCATGGTATAGTTCATGATGTAACTCGTTATTGTTTGATAAATAATTTTAGGGCTGTATCCTTTTGTGGTGAATGTTTGATAAAACATTGTTATGATAATATTGATTCTATGTTTGAATATTCCGCCAATGTTATCATTATCATAGATTAGTTCTTAACAAACTAGAGCTACAACGAACTTATAGGTTTTCATAATTGGTATCAGAGCCTCGTGGCTCTCGATCTAGGATCTACAAGGTGTATTGATGTCGAATCTATAAAGGAAGAGTGTTCATGTTCTCTGTTTTTGGTGTTTGGTTCAATTCGTTGTAATTAGGGTATTGACAAATCCTAATTTAATAAAAACAAGAATGGTGATCATTAATGTTTCTACTAGCTTTGGTGAGTCGATCGTTTGATTGATGATGAACCCTAGTAAGGATGCATAACATACGACATCAAGATGATTGATGCAAAGACAAGGATTAGTAACAGTTTAGCAACTGAAAAAGTGTCGGTAAAAGGTGTCGTCTGGATACTTTAAAAAAAGGTATCCTTATATGTTTTGTACTGCTCGTTGGTGGTTACTACTGACACAAGACATAGTACTGCTGGTGATCGTAAATATTGGTGCTTTACTGACGTAAAAAGTGTCTCAAAAGGTATGGGAGGAAGGAGCACTTTATACTACCAAGGGAAGAATTAGTACTGCTGGGTATGAAGTTAGTACTGCCAGCTTTATACTTTGTACTGCTTTTGAGTACTTAGTACCGTTCTTCATACATTTGTATTGCCAGTTGTATGTTTATACTGCCTTTAGCAGTTAATACTGCTAGCCTTATCTTTGAAGGTTAGTGCTGCTGCTTATGTAAGTTAGTGCTGCCAGGAGACGTTAATGCTCAGTTCATGTTAGTGCTGCTATCACTAAGGGTTAATGCTTCCTGTTTATACTTAGTGCTGCTAGTATGATTAATACTGCTAGTATATTTTTAATGCTGCCAGTATTAAGTTTCTGCTGTTGGGGTAAATTTTAGCAGTTACTACTGTTGGACTTAAACCAAGTTTAATGGCGCGTATTTATTGGATTAATTGGTTACGAAGAAGATTGTTTATCACTTATTTGACGGTGAAGTGGAATTATTTGGGTTTGTGTTCTTATCATATCTCAAATGGCTTACAACATTTGGAGGTAACTTGTTCGTGCTTAGAAACGATGTGACGAAGAATTGACAAATCTAGCAAAGGTGTGTGATCTAACTTATGGTGCTCAATGCTCACATTTGCTATCACTTTGGTTATGTGTCTCATAGAAGATGAGGATAAATTGTCAAGAGATTGCGGTCTCCCTATACATCAGTTTGGGTATACGTTCGAAGTCACGTGGATAGTGCAAGATATAAGACACAAGTTTGGGTTGTTCTACTTCAGCAT
This sequence comes from Tanacetum coccineum, assembly GCA_026074375.1. Lineage (NCBI taxonomy): Eukaryota > Viridiplantae > Streptophyta > Magnoliopsida > Asterales > Asteraceae > Tanacetum > Tanacetum coccineum. Next base: position 5,018 of record BQNB010066414.1, read on the forward strand.
CAAGTTCGTTATACTTAGTTTTCTTCATCAGTAATCATTACATAGAGCCTACAGAATTGAAGATTCAGAAAAATGGTTCATCCCAACATTTCCGAATCAAACAGTCAACATAGGGTTTCAGATGAAGCTTAATGTTAAAATTTTTATACCATTATAGGCTACAATCGAGGTGAGGTTTTACTACTATAGTCTTTGTTATACTGCTAGTGTAAGTTTCTATGCTCAAGTTCTTTTCTTCTTAAGGTGTGTAATGGAGGGCTATTTGGGGTCATTGGATACTTGGATTAGAAGTGTATATTGGTTCATAGTTGTGAAGATCAACGTTGATATACTTTTATAGTCTCCTATTTGTTATGACAAAAGGGGAAGAAGATTTGTTGATTTGCAAACTTGTGAGATCTTGATAGCTTAAGGGGAAGTTTTCATTCGTATATTTACTTCAGGGAAAGTTTGTGCTTATTTGGTTTTATTAATAAGAAGCCTCCCCTCAAACAATGCTTTAAGAGATAAGAATTTGGTCAAACAGTTGCAACTTTGGTGCCCATGTCATCTCAACAGCATTAACTTTTGTCTGGCGGTAGTAATTTTCTTTGGGGGGGGTCTGAGCTGTATTAAAGAGTGCTAAACAACATTAACTCTTCTTCAGGTAATTTTACAACAAACATGCCGCTAATCATCACAACACAACTAGAAAAGACTAGTAAGACATTTTGTGAGAGTATGAGGATCCATATTTATGCATAACCCATAAATAAAAGTTAAAAGCTGTGAACCAAGATTATTAACTTTCTTCTCAAACATTACTTCAAAGGTGAAGCATTCAACATCAGGTATTCAATATGATTTACTTGCAGATGTTAGTCCATAGCCAAAAATACAAAATCCAAAGCATTTTCTTATTGACATCATTAAGTATGACTAACAGTTTTAACAAACAGTCTTAAGTATAACTACTGTTTTAATTATACTCAAGCAGTACTAATTGATTAGTCTAATCAGTGATTAATCCTTTACATAAACTTTTACAAAAACATAAAGAGAGAACTAAGACAATTTAAGGATTAAGCATTCCAATACTTTGAGACCAAGCTCTTAAATCTGCCTGCATCAAACCTTTTGTAAGAGATCTGCAACATTAAATTCAGTATGAATTTTTAACCATTGGTATTAATCTTTTTAGCATTGCTATTCTTATTAATGTTGCCTATCTCTATATGTTTTGTTTTTAAAATGTTGAACATTGATTTTCACATAATGCAGATAGTACTTGTATTGGTCAATTTTTAATGACAGTACTCATGAAATTGTACCATATCTAGCAATTGGTTTGAATCCAGAGTCAGTACTTGTACAGCAACTAGCATATGCAGCAACATAATTCAGCTTTAGGTGCTAGAAGCTGGCAAACCACTGTTTGCTTCTTCACTGCCAAGAGATCAACGGTTTCCCAAAACCTGACAAACCTCCAGTTGGTCTAGACTTCTTATCTTGAGTTGCTCTAGCAAAGTCAGTAATCAGTATAAAGCAACTCGAGTTCAATGGATGAAGCCTAGACTATCCCAATAGGCCTAGTTGGTTTGCCTTTCAAATATCTAAAAATCCTTTGATGCTAAGGAGGTGATGTCTTTGAGTAACTTGAAATCTAGCACATCACATACTGCAAACATGATATCTGCGTATAGATATTGTGAGATACTTCAAAGACTAATCCATAGATATATAGAGACTGTTACGATCCAACATATCAGCAATCTCCATCCTGGACCCAAAGGTTTTTACCAATCAACAAGAGTTAAAGACGACTGTCACATCAGAGTAGTTGATTTCTTCAAAATCTCAGCTACATATTTATCCTAAACTGATAATATTAATCTTCTTCTATTGTACTTGTATCCTAAAAAGGAAAGTAAGTTCTCTGAGAACTCATCTGAACTTATCCTGATTAGCTTCTTAAAATCCAAGTACAAACTCATGTTTGTAGAGCCAAAGATAATGTCAGTCAACATACACTTGTAAAGCAAAAATATCTCTTTTTTGCGTATTTTAAACATTGTATGATCTATCTTGCCTCTTTTATCCCATTTCCCAATAGATATTTTGCCAAAGTTTCATTACCATGCTTCTTGTGTGCTTGTGATGCCAAACCCATTAAGTGCCTTACCCTCCTTATAAGCTTTGTCTGGATGGTCAGATCTTTTAAATCTGGTTCGTTGTGGTAACATAGGACTTCTTCCTCAATGGGTCCTATAAGAAAGCACTCTTTCATCCATTTGATATACAGAAAACCCATAAAGAAGCATAGGCCAAAAACCAATCTTATTGCTAATTCTTGCTACAGGAGCAAACACTTCTTCATAACAATACCTTATTATTGTCTATGACCCATGTGTTACTAACCTTGCTTTGTTCCTTATCTCAATTTCCCTTTTCAGCTTTCTTGTTTCTGAAGAACCCATTTTGTTCCAAATGGCCTTCTTCCATAAGCAACTCCACCAGTATCCAAAAACCTGTTGAAGTTTGAATTGCGAAGAAGTTCTTCCTTGCATTATCTTACCACCCATGATGAATTAGATAGAGCTTTAACATTGTTGTGGGTTCAATCTGTGATAGGAAACAAGCATTAAACAATGTATAGGGGTATCATGTTGTTTTCTGTTCATATTACATCCACTGAGAAACTTGTTCAAGAAGTAGGTTTTTCTTTTCTTTTGTACTGAACAGATGACTTCACATCACCTAATCATATTATTCAATTGGGTGATCTTTATGAAATTCTTGTATTAGGAGTGGTTGGAGACTATTGTGATTTGTAATGTTCCCTAAATCAACTTCTGGTTCATCTTCATCACTGAAGGACTCAATATGAGTGGCTTCAAGTGTAGAACTAACTCCCATGGTGAACATGTCTTCGGGGCTATCATGTTCATTTGAACTAGCAGTTTTAACTGATGGGCCAACAACATTAAGTTTAAGACTACTAGTATTTACATCAGGACTGGCAGTATTAACATGTTGCCCAGCAATATTAACATCTTTAGGACTGCTATCATCTGCAAACTTATCTTGTTCTGAATTTACATTATTTGGACCATCTTCAACCTGTTTTTAAGCATCATCAGCAGTTTTTGGTTCATGTTTCAAACATACTTTGTCTAGGTGACTCAAGAAAGAGTTTCTTTCAAATTGGCATCACAATACAATCTTGACTGATTTATTCTGATGTACCTGCAGAGTCATTAGAAATTGTACCTGCGGTAACTGGTACATAGTTTATAGATTGAGTTAGAGAATTAATATCAAACAGCCATTTTGGACCATTCCCTTCTATCATAGGTTTATTCTCTAAAAACCTAATATGCAAGTTTTCTTCTACCATCCTGGTTCTAGTGTTGTATGCCCTAAAAGCTTTACTACTCAAAGAATATCTAACAAAGAAACCTTCATCACTTTTGCCATCAAACTTGCCTAAACTGTCTAAAGTATTAAGAATAGTAACATGACAACCAAATGGTCTCATAAAACTTAGAGTTGGTTTAAAACCTCTAAAAAGTTCATAAGGTGTCTTGTTATGAGGCTTAACTACTAAGACCATATTATGTACATAGCAAGCAGTAGAAACTGCTTCAGCCCAAAATATGGTAAGTAACTTAGAGTCAGCTAACATTGTTCTAGCAGCCTTAATTAGTGTCCTATTCCTCCTCTCAGCTGCACCATTTTGCTGAGGAGTCCTAGCTACACTACTTTCTCTCTTAATACTTTTTCCTCTACAAAAATCACCCATAACTTTGTTTTTAAACTCTGTTCCATTATCACTTTTGATTATTTTTAATTTCTTATCCACTAGGTTTTCTATTTCTTTGATAAACTTCTTAAGGATCTCACTGGTTTCATCCTTAGTAGTTAAAAATAAAAATCTACTATGATCATCAGTGACTACTAAGCAATACTTCTTATTCATTAAGCTACTCACAAAGGTTGGACCAAACAAATCCATATGTAGCATAAACAAAGGCATAGTAATGAGATTCAGAACTTTGGACTAATAAGAAGCGCTGTGTTGCTTCCCTTTAAGACAAGCAACACAGGTTTGGTCATTTTCAAAATGTTTTGTAGGCAATCCTCTTAGTATATTATCCTTGACAAGCTTATTTATGTTTTTAAAATTAATGTGACTATGTCTTCTGTGCCAAAGCATTGATTCATCTAATGTAGCCTTTGCAACAAGACAAGTCAAATTCTCTTTAGGAACAATGTTCTTCATATCAAAACTGTACATATTGTCCTTTCTAGGAATTTTAAGAAATATCTGATTTTCATCAGGAAACTTAAAATTTGGAGATAAGACAAGACACTCAGTGTCAGTAAAAAGGACATAGTTCTTTTTGTCACACATCTGTGAGACACTAAAAAGATTGAATTTTAACTCATTGACAAAGTATACATCTTCAAAATCAAGACTATTGGTTTTAAGTGTAACTTTACTAGAAATTGTACCACCATATGCACCTCCTCCAAATGCAACATAACCTTTATCAAATTCCTTGAAATCTAAGATATAAGCTATGTTCCCAGTCATGTGCCATGAGCATCCACTGTCAACAAATCCTTTATCATCATGTTATGGCTTGCCCTGCACATAAAAAATAAGGTAATTAGATTCCTTTGGGTACCCAAGCCATTACTGACTTGGATCTGCCTCGTGCATCAATGTAGTTGTGTCTTTTAAAAGCAAGTGATGCACCATTAGGTTTGGTAGGTCTCCAAACCCAATATGTTGAGGACTTTACAGCATTTACCCCTTTTACCCTAACAGCATTAACTTGTCCTGTATAAGACCTAGCAGTATTAACTGCTTTAGGCCTTCCAGTATAATAGTGTCTATTTGTTGCATGCACAGATCTTCTTGTTAATGTTGTTTGCTTATAAAAGGGCCTCTTAGCAGTTGATTGTGCTTGTTTAGGTCTTAATCAAACTGAATTTACAGCAGCTACTTATAAAAGAGGTATTCTTAGTTGTTTGCTTATAAAAGGGCCTCTTAGCAGGTTTCTAAACAAGTAGCTAAACCTCTTTTATAAGTAGCTACTGTAAATTCAGGCTCTTTGCTAAACCTCTTTGCTAAACCTCTTTGCTACCTTTAAATTCATGCTCTTTGAATTCATCAAGACCAGAATAAGACAGATCAAGCTTTTTAGGTCTATTATAGATTAAAGGATGAGGTGGAGGAACTGCACTATACCCCAAACCCTTTTTACTTTTGTCTATTATCTGACTTCCTAACAACTGATCTAAGTCTTTTGAGGCCTTATCAAATTTCTCAATTTTAAAATCAATGCCATCTTTTTCTTGCTTAACTTTTTCAAACTCACTTTTAAGCACATTTATTTCATAGTCTTTACAAGTTACTTCTCTTTTATGAACTGCAAACTTCTCACTAAAAGAAACATCATTCTTCTATATGTGATTAGTTGAGCTTCTACTGTTGCTCTAAACCTATTTAGAGTAGTTGCTGTATTAATTCAGCTTGATTATGCTTAACTATCAACATTCATCACACTGTTTCTAGAGTTTCATAGCTTTTTAGACAAGTTTTAGAGCAAGTTTTATCAGTGTATACCTCTGAGTCTGAAATGCCCCCCAAATTTTTAAGGGGGAAAAAGGCCATGGGGGTTTGTTGAAATTGTTCTTCTGCCATCGTCACCTTCCAATCCAAAACTACCACCAATTTATACTCTAACATTGCCTCTTTGAAGATTATGTCTTTCATTGTTTCCTTGCTCCTGATGTTGTTCTTAATTTCTGAAACTGGCCTTCTTTGCTTCTTGGTAGCTTACACTCCCTGGCAAAGTGTCCCAACTTATGACAGTTGTAACACTCCACCTTGGATTTATCATATCCAGCAGTTGTCTTAGCATTAATGAAATCTTTTGCTATGTTCCTCTAGTAGTGCTTCTTTGCCCTCACACTTAGCAAAGACAACTGCCACTTCAAATCCATTGCTTCCAAATCATCTTCATGAATTTGCTCTAAGTCCTGGTGTAGGACATTAGAACCATTGGGATTTTCAACCATGAAAGCATACACAGTATTATCACTGGGATCATAGCAGTACAAAACTTGTAGACTTGTAGTAGCATTAATTTAGGCTTTGCAGCACTAAACTTTGTGGACTAGCAGTGTTAGCATCAATGGTACTGCTAGTGCTTGGAGCAGTCATGAAGGCCACGTTTTGAGCACCACTACTTGTATCAACAGATTTCTTTACCTTTTGTTCAACAATTTTGAAGTTGTTGTACAAATCATCTATGCTCATAGTCTCAACTTCAGGCTTATTCATCCACACAACTACATGAGTGTTCCACTCAGGTGGTAAGCTGCTCAAAAAATTTGAGTTTAAGTCTTCTTGGGCAATGATCACACATAAAATAGCAAGCCTACTGACTATCTTCAGAAGCCTATTGAAAATAGAGTCAAGAGACTCTACACTTGATGCACTAAAATTCTTATATTGTTGCTTTAAAAGTGTTTTCCGTGTTTTCTTTATAGCTGCATTCCTCCATATCTTGTTTCTATGGCAGCAAACATTGATTTAGCATCTGGATACTGACTGAATGTAAGTTGATGTTTAATAGGAAGTGCCATGAGTAGCAAACCCTAGCCTTCACATCATTCTTTTTATTTGTCTTCTCTTCAGCAGTTACAAGTATAGACATATTTGTAACTGATGTATCATTCTCCCGTGTTGTTTGTGGTACTGACATCCATGAATCACCATTTTCTATCACCTCCCAGAGTGCATAGTCTTGGATCTGGAAGTACTGCTTAATCCTTATAACCTACATCTCATACTCACCCAGTTTGAGTATGGGAAGCTTTGTAGCAGTACCACTATTTGTAGATTCAAACTTCATGTCTTCTAGATCAAAGTTTCTCAAAGCAAAGATCTGATACCACTTGTCTCCTGTACTACTACCCCTCTAGCCTTAGGTCTTGTAGTAGTTGTTGTTGTTGTTGTTGTATCAGTAGTAGTAACAACTTTAGGCTTAGTTGCTTTGATCTGAATAAGTGTCTGAGCCAAAGTAATTTCCTTAATGGTTGTAGGTGCATCACTACCTTCAACACTAGCAGTAGTAACTTCTTCACCAGCAGTACTATCATCAAGCTTGGTACTATGTTTATCTTTCTCATCAACTTTTGCTTCCACATGTATCTCATCAGTATCCAAAACTCCAGTATCAAACATCAATTCATCATCCTGTCTTTCTTGAGTTTCATCAACTAAAGTTACATCATCATCCTTATCAAGATCTGCAATACTCCTCCCATGTTTGGATGCATCTTCAGGATCATACAAACTCTCCTGATCTTCAGAGGACTCAATTCTCCTAGACATACCAACTTTCTTGAGTCTCTTCAAACTTGTAGGTCTTGACATTTTCTTCCTTTCCAACCTCTGGATCCTCTTCTTCAAAGCAGCAATCTCCTTTGCTTGAGCATCATTTGCTTTTTCTAAATCAAGAACCTGTGTTTGCAATTTGGTACATAAAACCATCAAATCAGTTAGTTGCATGCTATCCTCACCACTAGGTTGTGGATCATTAGAAGGTGTGGGTGCACTTTCCTCATGCTCTGTCTCATCTTGAGAAACCTCTGCCTCCTATCTCTGAGTCTTCTTAGAAGATTGTTTCTTCTTGGTTTTAGAGGATGTAGATGGTTGATCGAGAATGGGTATTTGAGTGGAATTAGTTGGATGATCTGAATCCTCACCCACTTCTTCAGAAACTTGAACCATCATGGTATCAAATAAAGGTGTTATTCTCCCAGAAAAACCTTTCCAGCTCTCTTCATATTAGCAAAAACTTTCTTTGTGTGAAAGGGATTAACAAAATTCTTCTTATGAATTGACATATCTCCAAGTTGTTGATTAATGGAAACTTGTAGAAAATGTGGATACATCAAGAATTTTACCTCTCCATCCAAGTGTTTCACCATATCATCAAAAATGTACTTAGACAGATTAAACTTCTAATTTGTTGTCAAACATATGATCAAAGAAGCCATTGAACAACTGAACTCATTCCATGCATTGGATTTAGCACTTAAGCATTGTGTAATAGTGTGAATGAAATACTTCCAATGTGGAGAGGAAAAGGCTTTATAAAAAAGTAAGTTTTGAGAAGGCTTTTCATACCCTATACGTGCCAGTTCTTCAAAAATAGTAGTAGTTAGAAGACAATCAGTACCTTCTGCATCATCCAAGTGAAGATCTCTCCTAATGCTTGACTCCGTAACAATAACCCTCTTCTTATCAACTAGGGCTTGTAACTGACGCACTCCGTTAACTGTCTAAACCTTGGCAGTTGCCCAAAATTGTTCAATACAAGATGTGTAGATGATTGGATTGACTGTTAAAGCATAATGAACAGAACTTGCTTTCAGGAAATCAATTATCTCTGCAAACCCATCACTTTCTTTAGGTTTTTCCAAGAACGCGACCACATTATGCGTTTCAGCAAACTTAGGGCTTGACATAATGATGATTTTGATGATCAAAGATGAAAATTGAGTTAGGGTTTATGTTAAGAGAGGATTTGAATGAATGAAATCGAATAAAGAAGTAAGTGAAACCCTTAATCGAAGTATTTATAGAAACACCCTCAGCAGCAGGAACTTGGACTGGTAGCAGTAAGATATGCCTAACAACATTAAATGAACTCAACATAAGCTTAAAAGCAGTAAAGTATACCAGCAGTAGAAACTGTATGCTTAGCAGCATTAACTTCAATAACCCAATAATTACCCAAATTTCATTCCAAAAAGCAATTCTCATCATCAAACTTGATTCTCATAAACTCTCTTTCTGTTTTTATGCTCACATAATCTCTCAATTCTTTTTGCTCACATAATCACTCATTTCCGTTTTTATGCACACATCTCTCTTTCTATTTTTAAGCTCACTTAATCTCTCATTTCTTTTGGCTCACCAAGACACTCTTTCTGTTTTTATATGACAGTTGTGCACAAAATTCCATCAATTCCAATAAGTTTCATACTTTCCTCCCCACTTCCAAGTGTGTAACCTCTTGAGAGAGGTGGATCAATGGACTGTTTAGATGTTATCTTAAACCTAGTTTGAGCATCCACATCCCCCAATATGGTATCTTGGCACCTAGGACCACTACCTTAACTAATTCTCTAAGGAGTTGATCCATTAAGTGTTGCCATGGATTAGGTCTTATTTGATGTTACCACTGTCCTGCTCTGCTTCTTAGCTAGAAGTAGTAGTGGTAGCCCTTTCTATTCTATCACCCAACTCCTTATGGACAGCCTCATCACCAACCTTTGTTAGGGGGACCACTAGACCGAGGTATCTTACTATCCCTACCTCTTTTGACATGCCTAGATGCTTTTGATTCTTTTGAACATACTTTTGATATAACATATCCTTCCATTCATGCTTGACTGCATATTGACATAATAGACCTCCCCTCAAACAATGCTTTAAGAGATAAGAATTTGCTTAAACCGTTGCAACTTTGGTGCCCATGTCATCTCAACAGCATTCGCATTTGCCTGGCAGTAGTAATTTTAACAGAAGTCTAACAGCATTAACTCTGTCTTCAATAATTATACAACAACATGCCTCTATTCATCACAAGCACACTAGAAAAGACTTGATAGACATGTGGGAATTCATGAGGATCTATATTTATGCATAACCCATGAATAAAAGTTAAACACTGCGAACCAAAATCATTTACTTCCTTCTCAAACATTACTTCAAAGGTGAAGCATTCAACATCAGGTATTCAATATGCTTTACATACAGATGTTAGTTCATAGCCAAATATACAAAATCCAAAGCATTTTCTTCATGACAACATTAACTATGATTGACAGTTTTAACAAACAGTCTTAAGTATAACTAACAGTTTTAATTATACTTATCAGTATTAATTGAGAAAACTAGCAGTATTAATCCTTTACAAAAATTTTACAAAATCATAAAGAGATATAGACATTTAAGAATTCAGCATTCAAATACTTAAGACCAAGTACTGAAATTTGCTTGCATCAAAACCTTTTGTAAGAAGATCTGCAACATTATAATCAGTATGAATCTTAACCATTTGAATTCACTTTTTAGTATTGCAATCTCTTATAAAATGATGCCTAATCTCTATATGTTTTGTTTTAGAATGTTGAACAAGATTTTCAATAATGTAGATAGTACTGTTATTATCAATATGAATGACAGTGTTCATGAAATTGTACCCATAATCCAACAATTGGTTTTGAATCCAGAATACTTATCCACAGCAACTAGCAGCAGCCACATATTCAGCTTCAGTTATAGAAGTGGCAACCACAGTTTGTTTCTTACATTGCCAAGATATCAACCTGTTTCCCAAAAACTAACAACCTCCAGTTGTAGACTTCCTATCTTGAGTTGCTCTAGCATAGTCACTATCAGTATAAGCAACCAGTTCAAATGGAGAATCCCTAGAATACCAAAGGCCTAAAGTTGGTTTGCCTTTCAAATATCTAAAAATCCTCTTGACTGCTAAGAGATGTGATGTCTTAGGAGTAACTTGAAATCTAGCACATGCACATACTGTAAACATGATATCTGGTCTAGATGCAGTGAGATACATCAAAGACCTAATCATTGATCTATAGAGATGTACATCAACATCATCAGCATATCCATCCTTGACCAAAAGTTTTTCCAAATCAACAGGAGTTGAAGCAGACTTCACATCAGAGTAGTTGAATTTCTTCAAAATTTTAGCTACATATTTGTCTTGACTTATAAATATGCCATCTTCCTTCTGTTATACTTGTAACCCTAGAAAGAAAGTTAGTTCTCCCATAGAACTCATCTGAAACTTATCTTTCATTAGCTTCTCAAAACCAGTACATAACTCCTTGTTTGTTGAGCCAAAGATAATATCATCTACATAGACCTGTACAAGCAAAATATCTCCTTTTTGCTTCTTGATAAATAATGTCTGATCTATCTTGCCCCTTTTAAACCCATTGCTCAACAAATAGTTAGCCAAAGTTTCATACCATGCTCTTGGTGCTTGATGCAACCCATAAAGTGCTTTGACCACCTTGTAAACTTTGTTTGGATGGTCAGGATCCTTAAATCCTGGTGGTTGAGTAACATAGACTTCTTCCTCAATGGTTCCATATAAGAAAGCACTCTTTACATCCATTTGATATACCAGAAAACCCATAAAAGAAGCATAGGCCAAAAACAATCTTATTGCCTCAATTCTTGCCACAGGTGCAAACACTTCTTCATAATCAATACCTTCTTCTTGTCTATGACCCTGTGCAACTAACCTTGCTTTATTCCTAATCACAATTCCCCTTTCATCTTTCTTGTTTCTGAAGACCCATTTTGTTCCAATGGCCTTCTTTCCATTAGGGAGATCCACCAGTATCCAAACTTGTTGAAGTTTGAATTGCAGAAGTTCTTCCTGCATTGCTTCCACCCAGGATGAATCAGATAGAGCTTTAGCAATGCTTGTTGGTTCAATCTGTGATAGGAAACAAGCATATAAACAAGTATTTAGTGTATCATGTGTTTTCTGCTCATATACATCACTAAGAAACCCTTGTTCAGAAGTAGGTTTTAATATTCTTCTTGTCTAAACAGTTGACTGTACTTCACCAATCACATTGTCAATTTGATGATCTTTATGTATTTTTGTATTGGGAGTGGTTGGAACAATATAGGAATTTGTAATGTTCCCCAAATCAACTTTTGGTTCTTCTTCAGTGATGTCTTCTTCATTTGGACTAGCAGTACTAACTGATGGACCAACAGCATTAAGTTCAAGACTACCAGTATTAACATCAAGACTGGCAGTATTAACTTGTTGCCCAATAGCATTAACAACTTTAGAACTGCTATCATCTGCAAACCTTTCTTGTTCAGTATTGTCATCATTTAGACCATCTTCAACCTGCTTTTTGAGCATCATTAGCAGTTTTTGGTTCACCATTATCAACATTCTTTGTAGGTGAATCAAAGTATGAAGAATCTTAATGCGCGCGAGTTTTAAAACTTCATATCTTTATCGTTTCGACTCCGTTTTATACGTTTCTTATGTCCACGTCCTCGTATTAAAATAATTTAACAAAACATCATGTTTATAAAGTTTAGACCCCTGATGAACAGTAACTTTTACTGTTCATCACAGTTTATATAAATTATTTTTATAAAATTAAATATGTGTAAACTTATTTAAAAACATAAACACGATCGTTATAGGCTCCGTTCTCGAGATCCCTATGTCCTTGGATTAGTATTAAGAAAATTAATCAATTATTATATTTATAAAATTATAAAGCCACTGATGAACAGTTATTATTTTACTATTCTTATCAGGTTTATAAAATTAGTTTGATAAATAATTATATATATCTTGAACACTACGTAACATGTGTCGTTATAATTCCGTTTTTTCGAGTTCTTTTATGACCGTGGGTTCTTATTAAAGGAATTTATTTATCAAAATATTTTATTATATCAAATTATTCCCCAGATGAACCGTAACTTTACTGTATCAAACAACGAGATTAAAAATTTTTATTTTATAAAGTTAATTATAAATAACTTGTAAAATACTTAAACTTATTCGTTATAAAATTCGTTTTTTTCGAGTTCCTTACATGCTCACGATCCTTATAAAGAGCACTATTTTTATAAAATATAAAACATAAGGTTTATATTCGAATTCCAAAATTAGGTATTTAATAAACATTAGGTTTTCAATTACTAGTTAGTTTACAATCAATTTTTATATAAGATCTTGCACCAGTTCTTTACCAAGTGTTTATTTTTGTACCGATATTTCACGATGTATTTGAGTCCCACTAATTGTCCATGTCCTTTGTCCATATAAAATCATCAAATACTTTGAATAACTTTAAAATAAAACTAGGTGGTGATTAACTAATGCAACAAATATGTATACAATAGAAAATAAATAAACAAGTAATAGAAAAAATTAAATAGACCATTATTGAAGTCAAGTAGGAATGATGAACACAAGATGTAAACCCCAAACAAGCCTTCAAAACCAAAACCCTAATCAAGAAAACCCTAAATATGTTTTCTTGATAAATCCTTGTTAAACCCGAATCCAAGCTTCCCAACACCTTGAGTAGTCTTAGGTAACCTTAGATTAAACACTTGAATGCTTGGAATACCTTGAATGGAAAATTAAAATGAAACCCTAATTGCTATATGAATGCCGTGGGTTTTAGAGTGAAATAGAGAGGGTTTTGCTTTGATTTGTTTGTAGAAAGAGTAAGAGGATTATGGTGGACTAGGGCTTGCTTTATATAGGATAGAGAAAACCATGGAAGTACTTAAATGAAAACCATGGGAGCTAGAAGTGGTTAAAGGAACAATACTTAAATTGAAAGAGCTGCTCCTCCTCCCAAGGAAGGCCACGGTTTTAGAGGGGGGAGGACAAGGAATTTTGACAATTACTGAGAAACATGAGCTAGGGAACAGTTATGTATGGTTTACAAGTTGTAGTAAAGTCCTTAATAGGAATCTAATGAATTATTTCATGAATAATAACCCATGTCCGTTTCAAAGATGTGTATAAAGTTTGAAAATAATTAGAATTTGAGTATTGGTATAAACGTGGGTATTTGTATAAGCCGTAGAATAGGTACAGGTGCTTCCGGGTACTGACCGAAGTAATTTATTGCGAAACGTAAGCGTTTTACGTAACCAACAAAAAATAAATTATGAAAAGTTATAAATTATACTCCTAATAATCATATAACACTTGCTTGATGTCAACTTTAATTTGTTTGATGTCCGTTTACATTGATCATTGATTTTTAGTTTACGCGATTTAACTATAAGATAATAATTAAAAGCGAACGCGTAAAACTCTAAAAATAAATAATGGAATTTATTAAAGTTGAAAATAACCTGAAAATGAGAAATGTTACATTATCTTTCATGAGCTTCTTAAAACCAGTACATAACTCCTTGTTTGTTGAGCCAAAGATAATATCATCTACATAGACATGTACAAGCAAAATATCTCCTTTTTGCTTCTTGATAAATAATGTCTAATCTATCTTGCCTCTTTTAAACCCATTCCCTAACAGATAGTTAGCCAAAGTTTCATACCATGATCTTGGTGCTTTATGCAAACCATAAAGTGCCTTGACCACCTTGTAAACTTTGTCTGGATAGTCAGGATCTTTAAATCCTGGTGGTTGAGTAACATAGACTTCTTCTTCAATGGTTCCATATAAGAAAGAGCAACTCTTTACATCATTGATATACCAGAAAACCCATAAAAGAACATAGCAAAAACAACTTATTGCCCTTAATTCTTGCCACAGGAGCAAACACTTCTTCATAATCAATACCTTCTTCTTGTCTATGACCTTGTGCAACTAACCTTGATTTGTTCCTAATCACAATTCCCCTTTTATCTTTCTTGTTTTTGAAAACCCATTTTGTTCCAATGGCCTTCTTTCCATTAGGGAGATCCACCAGTATCCAAACTTGTTGAAGTTTGAATTGCAGAAGTTCTTCCTGCATTGCTTCCACCCAGGATGAATCAAATAGAGCTTTAGCAATGCTTGTTGGTTTAATTTATGATAGGAAACAAGCATATAAACAAGTATTCAGGGTATCATGTGTTTTCTATGAATACACATCACTAAGAAACCCTTGTTCAGAAGTAGGTTTTGACATTCTTCTTGTCTGAACAGTTGACTGCACTTCACCAATCACATTGTTAATTGGGTGATCTTTATGAATTCTTGTATTGGGAATGGTTGGAATTATATAGGAATTTGTGATGTTCCCCAAATCAACTTCTGGTTCTTCTTCAGTGCTATCTTGTTCATTTGGACTAGCAGTATTAATTGATGGGCCAACATCATTAAGTTTAAGACTACCAGTATTAACTTCAGGACTGGCAGTATTAACATGTTGCCCACCAGAATTAACATCTTTAGTACTGCTATCATCTGAAAGCCTTTCTTGTTCAGCATTCTCATTATTTAGACCATCTTCAACCTGCTTTTAAGGATCATCGGCAGTTTTTGATTCACCATTTTCAACATCATTGGTAGATGAATTAAAGTATGAAGTATCTTTCCAAATTGGCATTACAATGCAATCTTGACTGTTTTCTTCTGATGTACCTGCAAAGTTATTAGAAATTGTACCTGCAGTAACTGGTACATAGTTTATAGATTGGGTTAGAGAATCAATATCAAACAGCCATTTTGTACCATTCCCTTCTATCATAGGTTTATTCTCTAAAAACCCAATATGCAAGTTTTCTTCTACCCTCCTGGTTTTAGTGTTGTATACCCTAAAAGCTTTACTACCCAATATGCAAGTCTTCTTCTACCTCCTTGCCTAGATTGTCTAAAGTATTAAGAATAGTAACATGACAACCAAATGGTCTCATAAAACTTAGAGCTGGTTTAAAACCTCTAAAAAGTTCATAAGGTATCTTGTTATGAGGCTTGACTACTAAGACCCTTTTCTGAACATAGCAAGCAGTAGAAACTGCTTCAGCACAAAATGTGGTAGGTAACTTAGAGTCAGCTAACATTGTTCTAGCAGCCTCAATTAGTGTTCTATTCCTCCTCTCAGCAACACCATTTTGCTGAGGAGTTCTAGCTATACTATATTCTCTCTTAATACCTTTTTCTCTGCAAAAATCATCCATAACCTTGTTCTTAAACTCTGTTCCATTATCACTTCTGATTATTTTCACTTTCTTATCTACTAGGTTTTCTATTTCTTTGATAAAGCTCTTAAGGATCTCACTGGTTTCATCCTTAGTTGTTAAAAAGAAAACCCATGTAAATCTACTATAATCATCAATGACTACTAAGCAATACTTCTCATGCATTAAGCTACTCATAAAGGTTGGACCAAACAGATCCATATGTAGCATAAACAAAGTCTTAGTAATGGGATTCAGAACTTTAAACTTACAAGAAGCTCTGTGTTGCTTCCCTTTAAGACAAGCAACATAGGTTTGGTCATTTTCAAAATGTTTTGTAGGCAATCCTCTTACTAGATTATCCTTGACAAGCTTATTTATGTTTTTAAAATTAATATGACCAAGTCTTCTGTGCTAGAGCATCGATTCATCTAATGTAGCCTTTGCAACAAGACAAGTCAAACTCTCTTAAGGAACAATGTTCTTCATATCAAAACTGTACATATTGTCATTTCTAGGAATTTTAAGAAGTATCTGATTTTCATCAGGCAACTTAAAATTAGGAGATAAGACAAGACATTCAGTGTCAGTAAAAAGGGCATAGCTCTTTTTGTCACACATCTATGAGACACTAAAAATATTGAATTTTAACTCATTGACAAAGTATACATCTTCAAAATCAAGATTATTAGTCTTAAGTGTTCCTTTACCAGTAATTCTACCACCATATGCACCTCCTCCAAATGCAACATAACCTCTATCAAATTCCTTGAAATCTGAGAGATAAGCTATGTTCCCAGTCATGTGCCTTGAGCATCCACTATCAACAAATCCTTTATCATCATGTTGTGGCTTGCACTGCACATTGAGAATAAGGAAATTAGATTCCTTTGGGGACCCAAGCCGTTACTGACTTGGATCTGCCTCGTGCATCAATGTAGTTGTGTATTTTAAAAGCAAATGATGCACCATTAGGTTTGGTAGGTCTCCAACCCTAATATGCTGAGGACTTTACAGCATTTACCCCTCTTACCCTAACAGTATTAATTGATGTTGTATTTGGTCTAGCAATATTAACTACTATAGGCATAACAGGGTTAATCTTTTGATGAAAATACCTGTTAGTTAATCCTGTTTTCTTATAAAAGGGCCTCTTAGCAGTTGATTGTGCTTGTTTTGAAAAATGTGTCTTTGATTTAGCACTATGAATTGCTGTTTTGGGGTGTGTAGTGTTAACTGGCCTAATAGTATTAAGTGGTGTGAGGCCAGTTTTCAACAAAACTGCTTTGGGAGACATATTCCTAAGTACACTAGGGTGTGTGTTTTTGGCATCCACCCTATTGTAGTTATTTCTAGATACTATGCCTCTTCTTTGATGATTATGACAATTAATCTGCAAATGATTAAAACTTCCACATATAAAGCAAGCCTTGTTATACATCACAAAATCTTTTCCTAGTTGATTGGACTTCTGTCCATTCCAATTCCTCTGATTCCCCCTAGGAGATTGTGATTTATACATTTCTGCATACCTAACTGACTTTTTAACTGGTTTTTCATGATTTTCAGGTTTTGTAACCTCTACCTTTTTATTAACAGGAAAAACAATTTCTTTATCAATCTTAGGTGAACTTTCAACAAAGCTACATGTGTCTTGTGATACTTGTTCTTCTACCAAATACTCAACAGAATTTTCCTTAGAATTATCTGATTCTTTATCAAAAACAACATTAGACTCTTGCTCATTATCCTTAGGACCATAACCTTTGAACTCAGTCTCTTTGAACTCATCAAGACCAAAATAAGACAGATCAAGCTTGTTAGGTATATTATAGATTAAAGGGTGTGGTGGAGGAACTGCACTATATCCTAAACCCTTTTTACATTTGTTAGTTATCTGACTTCCTAACATCTGATCTAAGTCTTTTGAGGCCTTATCAAATTTCTTAATTTTAAATTCAATGCCATCTTTTTCTTGCTTAACTTTTTTACACTCACTTTTAAGTACATTTATTTCATAGTCTTTACAAGCTACATCTCTTTTAAGAACTGCAACTTCTTCACTAAAAAGAACCTCATTCTTTTTATTTGTGATAATTTGATCTTTTAGAGTTGCTAACCCTCTTTTATAAGTAGCTGCTTTAAATTCAGATTCATTAATCTTAACAAGCAAATCATCACACTGTTTCTTAAGAGTTTTATAGTTTTTCATACAAGTTTTAGAGCAACTTTTATCGGTGTATACCTCTGAGTCTGAAATTGCCATTAGAGCCATGTTTGTCTGAACTTGTTCTTCTGCCATGTCACTCTAATCAAAACCTACACCATCTATAGCCAACATTGCCTTTGAAGATGTGTCTTTATTGTTTCCTTGCTTCCTGGTGTTGTCTTGATTTCTGAATTGACCTTTCTTGCTTCTTGGTGCTCTACACTCCCTAGCAAAGTGTCCCAACTTATGACAGTTGTAACACTCCACCTTAGATTTATCATATCTAGTAGTGTCATTAGCATTAATGAAAATCTTCTTGCCTGTCCTCTGATAGTACTTCTTTGCCCTCACACTTAGTAAAGAGAGTTGCCACTTCAAATCTATTGCTTCTAAATCATCTTCATGAATTTGCTCTAAGTCCTGGTGTAGTACATCAGAACCATTAGGATTTTGAACCATGAAAGCATACACATTATTATCACGAACACTTGCAGTACAAACTTATGGACTGGCAACATTAACACTAGGGCTAGCAACACTAACTTGTGGACTAGCAGTGTTAGCATCATTGGTACTGCTAGTGCTTGGTGCAGTCATGAAGGCCAAGTTTTGACCACCACTAGATGTACCAATAGTTTTCTTTACCTTTTGTTTAACAATTTTAAAGTTGTTGTACAAATCATCTATGCTCATATTCTCAACCTCAGGCTTATTTATCCAAACAACTACATGAGTGTTCTACTCAGGTGGTAAGCTGCTCAAAAATTTTAAGTTTAAGTATTTTTGGGCTATGATCACACACAAGATAGCAAGCCTACTAACTATCTTCTGAAGCCTATTAAAAATAGAGTCAAGAGACTCTACACTTGATGCACTGAAATTCTCATATTGTTGCTTCAGGAGAGTTTTCTAAGTTTTCTTGGTAGCTGCATTACCTCTAAATCTTGTTTCAATGGCAGCAAACATAGATTTAGCATCTGGATACTAACTAAATGTTAGTTGATGTTCATTGGGGAGTGCCATGAGTAGCAAACCCCTAGCTTTGACATCATTCTTTTTATTTGTCTTCTCTTCAGCAGTTGTAGGTATAGACATCTTTGTAACTGATGTGCCATTCTCCTGAGTTGTTTGAGGTACTGACACTCATGAATTACCATTTTCTATCACCTCCCAGAGTGCATAGTTTTGGATCTAGAAGTACTGCTTAATCCTTATAACCCACATATCATACTCACCCAATTTGAGTATGGGAAGCTTTGCAGTAGGACCACTATTTGTAGATTCAAGCTCCATGTCTTCTAGATCAAAGTTTCTCAAAGTAAAGCTCTGATACCACTTGTTGATCTCAAACCTAGATCGATTCCTTAGGTTGTCTAAGGTTAAATTATCTTACATAAATCCAAAATAACTTGTTGTAGAAACTTTGTATGTATATTAAAGTGTATGCGGAATCTATACCTTAATACCTAGAAGAATTATGAATAAAATAGTAATCTTTAACAAACAAAGATATAACCAAACGCTCCAATATTATTAGATCAATAATACGAGTACTATTAACTCAGTACTGGGGTTTACAACCTTGAAGCTTTTCTCTTAATCGACTTTGACAACTATGAAGACTTATATGCAAAACTGATGATGATGTGATATCTCAACTAATGCCCTAGAGCCTCCTTTTATAGACTAAGGAGTCCTAGTCGGCTTACAATGCATTCCTAAGATATCATAATCTTTTCTAAACATAAACGTAATCTTCTAAATAAATACATTATGTATATCTTGTACATAAATATCTCAATACTTATCTTCACAAGTAATCTTATTCTCCAAACAATCTTTATCTCTTTAATTCGTCGTTATCCTCTTGACAGTAGAAAGTCTTCAAACAGTTATAATCCTTTCACCAGCAGCACTAATAAACACAAGCAGTAGTAATATTAGTACTAGCAGTACTAATATATACTCACAGTAGTAACTTGTACTAGAAGTCTTAACTTTTTTACTAGCAGCACTAACTACTTAGCTTATATTTTAGTCTTCAACACTGAGCAGTCTTAATTTCAACCAACATCAGTAACTTTATGCTATCAATACTAAATTATACTAACAGTAGTAACTAGCAGTGGTAACATTATACTACCAGTACTAACTACTTAGCATAATTTCCATTATGTACATAAGCAGTAGTAACTTTAAAGAATCCATAAAGTCTTTTAAGTCTAAATTATACAACATGGTTGTGAGGTAGAGGGTGTGGGTTGGGGTTCAGGGGGTATTGTTGAACCTTCACCCTCAGGTGCTTGGTTTTGCACCAACATAGAGTCAAAAAGTGGAGTAACTTTTCTTGTCAGGTTTCTTCTCATGCATAAGTTCATAAGGTGTCTTGTTGTAGCGAAGACGTACTAGGGAACAATTTTGGGTGTAACATGCTATTGAGACTGCTTCTACCTACAGATGCAATGGAGCTTTTGAAAATATCAACATGGTGCGATCATCTTCCACTAAACTACGGTTCCGTCTTTTGACAATGCTGTTCTGTTGTGGAGTGTGCGCAACAAATGTTTGATGTAAGATTCTAACATTTTCATAATAGTCTTTAAGAGTCTAATTCACAAACTCAGTTCCATTGTCTGTTCTGGTATTGCGGACAGTTGCATTCATACGAACTTGTATTTGCTTCAAGCATTTAATGATGACCTTAGGAGCTTCATCCTTTGATCGCAAGAACATGACCCATAAATTCTGAGTTGTCAATCGTGATAACCCAGATATATTTCTTTTCATTTTAATCTTCACACACATTGGCCAAGTATAGATCATATGCAAAAAGATAGAGTTTTCTTGGTTACTGTGTCCAAGCTTTGGGTCTTACTGACAAGACTTCTTGCTTTTTCCTAGAGAACATGCCGAACATAGATGATCTTTCTTGAATTTTAGCTTTGGTAGACCTTGTTGATCCCAATGAACAGATCTTAAACTCCTTAGCTTGATGTAAGGTTTAGTATCCTTGGATAAATCCAAAGGTACTAAGATTGAAACTTTGAGAGTATGATATAAACTATGCGGAATCTAGTTTATACCACTAAGAAGAATAATAGTAATGTGTGTATGACAAACAGAATTACAACCAAAACAATAAGCTTCAATATATTAATACGAACACTCTTTGATAGTGTTAGGGTTTACAACCTTGAAGCTATGACAATGACTTGTTTTTGGTACATTGAATTCTATACCCTAGAATCTCCTTTTATACACCAAGGAGTCCTACAAGGCTTACAATACTTTCCTAAGTTATCATGATCTTTTAAACAAATAACTTATACATATCTTTTACAAAAAATAACTCAATACTTATCTTCGTAAGTATCTTGTTCTCTAATCTTTCTCTTGTCTTATCAATTCTAACTAGTAGTAACTTTTTCAAGCAGTTGTATCTTTGTCACGTAGTTTAAACAGCAACATTAACTTTTAAACTAACAGCACTAACTGAGCACAAGTAGTAGTAAGTACTTAGAATAATTTCTTCATTCTTCATCAGTAGTACTAAGTTACACTAGCAGTACTAACTTTATGCTAGCAGTTGTAACTTTACTCTAGCCGTACTGACAATATACTAGCTCGTACAATATTTTGTAATACAGTACTTATATTATACTTAACAGTAGAAACTTATACTACTCAGTTACTAACTACTTAGCATAATTCTCATTAGTATCACCAACAGTACAAAGTATACCTGAGCAGTATTAACTCTAAGAATCTTCTTGAAGTCTTTAAATCCTAACAATCCTCCCCTAAACTTGATGTTCATCTTCTGAATCTTCAATTTTCTTCATTAAAAAGTCTTCATCACTATCAGGAGGATGCATTCAAACACTTCATTGACCCTTTTCCTGCTTTATCATGAGCTTGAGTAGTTGATAGCACATCTCATTCCAATGATCAGCTTGAAGTTTCTTGTTGAGCATATTTGTGATTATTATTGCTGTGAGGGGATATCTCTTCTCGACTAACATAAAGATATGAAGATTTTTAAATCTTACAAAGTGCACTCCACAAGAATCAAACAGCTTCTAAACAGTCACTTTGTATCCCTATAGACTCCTCCATACTTCACTCTTTATGTCAGGTTCAAACATTACTTTCAGATCACCCCAGAACACTCTTTCATAATCATCCTCTGGCCTTGTATTCCCATGTTTAGCTTTAACCAACTTCCAGAGAGTCTCTAAATCTTCTCTATCAATGTTTTGAAGCATCTTAATCATTGATGAATACCTTTTGATAACTAACATCAACTCTATCAGTGATAGATATCCCGTATGTCCTTCTTTAAACAATCTTATATTCAACAATCATTGGAGGTTTGGTAGCTAGAGGTATAGCATCAATTGCTATTTCCTCTTTATCTTGAACTATCTCCATATGCTTTTTCATCTCAGCTTCATCATCTTCTTCAACTTCTTCATGCTCATCTGTCTCTTTATCATCCTTCATTCTTTGTCTTTTGGAAGATTCTTATTTCTGCTCATTTCCTGCTCTTTTCTTACCAATTAATTTCTTTCTGCTGCCTTTAGCTTTCTTTTCACTATCTTTTACTTCTTCAGAATCCATGGGTTTAAAATTATTTATCCAACCCATTGTCTTATCAAAAGCCTTTTGGATTTCTTTATAACTCTTATTCTTCAACTGGTTATGAGTAAATCCTCCCATATTCTTCAAATAAGTGCACATTTGATTCCTTCTCTGACCTTTTGTTAGTGGCTTTCTTCTCTTTTCTTCTGCTCTTAACTTAGCAAAGTGTCTCTTCCTTTCATTCATTAGTTCCATAAACAATTTTGACTTTTCTTCAATAGTCAATTCACCTTGCTCTTGCTCCTGTAATCTTTTACACAACTCATAGTCAGCATCCATCATAGCTTGCACATTGTCCCATTCTTCAATTTTTGCTAAAGTGGCTTGTTCTTGTAATTCAACATTCTCTCTTTCAAGCCTTGCTGCTTCTTGTTCTTCAGCATCTAGCCTTCTTGCAAGCTCTTCATCAAGCCTTATTTGATCCTTTTTATTCAAAGGAACTTCAGGTTCAACCATCTTAGCTTTCCCTTTATCCTTAATGCTTGAAGAAGATACTGATGTTGGTGTTCTTGTTGTGGTTTCACCAGCATCTCTAAATGTAATGCCTTTAGCTTTGAGAATTGTTGAAGGTGCTGTTGTGACTGTACTCTGTACTGGCTCTTGTATCACAACCTTAGATTTTGCACTCTTTAATTCAACCAATGTTTGAGCTAAGGTAATCTCTACTTCAGTTATAACAGGTGGTGGCACAGCAATAGTAGAGGGAGTAGCAGTACTAACTGGAATTTTAATACCAGCAGTAGTAAGTGTTTCAGGAGCACTAACCTCTTTAGGAAATCAATTCAGCTCTTTTTCAGTCATATCATTTTCAGCAAAAACTTCATCACCAATAAGAGCATTTGTGGTCAAACATTTTGTTCATTGACCGCTGAGTTTCATCACTAAAGAAACTTCAGCATCCTTATCAATGTCTTCAATACTCCTCCCACGTTTAGATGCATCCTCCTGAGTACCCAAACCTTCATCATTTGAGGATTCTACTCTCCTTGTGCTACCAACCCTGTACAATCTTTTGAACTTATAAGTTCTCTTGCTGGCCTTCTTCTCAAGCTGCTTCACCCTACTTTTCAAACTGGCTATCTCCAAAGCTTGAGTTGTCTTTGTAGTCTCCAAGGCAAGAACTCAATTAGATAATTTGGTACAAAGGTTCATCAATTCAAGAAGTTGCATTCTATCCTCACCACTTTGAGATGGATCATAGGAATTTTTAGGCATAGACTCTCCATTTGTCTCACTTTTCAGTCATTAGGTTTCTGTAGAAGGCACTAGATAAGAAACCTCAATGGTCCTTTTTCTCTGCTTCTTCTTGGCTATTTCTTCTGGGGTTTAGATGTAGACGGTTGAGTAGTAATGGGTGTCTGTTGAGAATCAGTAGGGGATTTCTGAATTAAACCTATTTGATTTGCTTAAACCATCATTGTTGAAAACAGGGGTGTTATTCTCCTAGAAAAGTCTTTTCCTTCTCTCTTCATGTTGGCAAAAAAATTTCTTTGTGTGTGAGGGGTTAACATAAGTCTCCTTATGATGTGACATATCCCAAGAATTGATTAATAAACACTTGGACAAATCGTGGATACATCATAAATTTAACCCCTCCCTCTAAGTGCTTTACCATAACATCAAAAATATACTTGGACAGGTTAAAATTTTGGTTTGTGGCCAAGCATATGATTGCAGAGGCCATAGTGCTACTGAATTCGTTCCATGCAGTGGTCTTAGCACTAAGGCATTACTTAACAAGACTAATTACGACTAATAAGACCGATAACATTCTTGTTCGACTTATATAAAATTAAGGCTAACAGTAACTTTTCCTGAATTTTTTTTACTTTTCCTTGCCATATTAGCGAAAACCTTTTTACTATGTGTAGGTGTCTCATAAGTATCATTAAAAGGTTCTGGTAAATCTTTAAGCTGGTTATTCAAAAAGAGTTGTAAAAACCTTGGATACATTAAAAATCTCTTTGGATCGAAGTTCCTCAACATACCATCAAAAATTAATTTAGAAAAAATAAAATTTTGACCCTTGGCTAAACATATAACTGCTGAAGCCAAATTAGTTGAAAATCCATTCCAAGCAGTTGATTTTGAACTTATACAATGAAGGATGGTATGTATCAGAAATTTCCATTGAGGTGAGAATGAACCTTTTTGAAAAGTAAGTTTTGTAGAAAGCTGTTCATATCCCATCAATGTAAGGTTTTCAAAAATTTCATCATTTGTTAGGCAAATAATACCATCCTCATCATTAAAGAGAAGATCACTTCTCACTGATGATTCTGATATGACCACAGCCTTGCCATCAACAATAACATGTATTTGCTTCACTGAATTGATTGTTTTAGAAGTGGCAGTATTCCAAAACTGTTCAATGTAAGAAGCATAGATAGTGGGACTTACAGTGAGAGCATAATTGATCAAACATGTAGAGAGGAAGTCCACTATCTGATGAAACTCAGCGTTCTCATCTGTCGTTTCCAAACAAGCAACAATATTATGTTGATCGACAAACTTCAAATCCACCATATAGTGATTGATTTATGAGAAGGGTTCTGGGTTTAAGTTCATTGATGAGAGTGTGAGGGTTTGACAAAGTTAATTGATATATTATAAAGAGATCTCAAGGGTGTGATTGGACCGACTGAATAAAGTTGAATCTTTTTCTTGAAGTAAAACTTATAGAAGAAAGAAAGATCAAGAATTATCCAAATATAGATCCCTATAAGCGAAGTTGTTGGCGGAAATATCTCAACGGTTATAATTAATTAATGAAAATCTGTTATACCGCGAACAATATTAACGGTAACAAGCAGTATTAAATTTGGCTCAGCAGTACTAACTTTTGCCTAGCAGTACTAACTTTTGTAGCGGTATAAACAAAATAGTTACCAGTAGAAACCTAATACTAATCAACAATCTCATTACTAAACCCATGTAAGCATCACTAACTAAGCCTAGCATCATCAACTTTTGTACATAGTTTAATCCAGCAGTATAAACTAAGTCCAGTAGTACTAAGAGATATCTAACAGTATTGACTTTGTCTTTAATAATTATACAACAACATGCCTTTATTCATCACAAGCACACTAGAAAAGACTAGATAGACATGTGAGAATTCATGAGGATCCATATTTATGCATAACCCATAAATAAAAGTTAAGAACTGTTATCCAAACACATTAACCTCCCCTTAAACAATACTTCAAGGATTAAGTAATCCAATGCTAGCGATTAGAAAGTTAAACCTGCTAACATCAAAAGCCTTTGTGAGAAGATCTATAACATTGTGGTCTGTGTGAATCTTTATCACCTAAATCAACTTCTTCTCATAACAATCTCTGATGAAATGGTGCCTAATCTCTATGTGCTTGGTTTTAGAGTGAAACACTGGATTCTTCACAATACAAATGGTGCTTTCATTATCAATGAAAATCTTGGTGTTCATGAAGTTGAACCCATAATCAATCATTTGATTTTGAATCCATAGCACCTGTCCACAACAATTAGCTGCATCAACATACTCTACTTTAGTAGTAGAATTTGCAACTGTAGTCTGCTTCTTACATTGTCATGAAATCAACCTCTTGCCAAGAAATTGACAACCTTCTGTTGTGGATTTCCTGTCAAGGCTAGCTCCAGCATAATCACTATCAGAAAAAGCTTCCAAGTCAAATGGTCAAATGGTGAATCTCTAGGATACCAAAGGCCCAATTTAGGTTGACCTTTCAAGTATCTATAGATCCTCTTCACATCATGAAGATGTGACATTTTAGGAGTAACTTGGAACCTTGCACAAGCACAAACAACGAACATTATGTCTGGCCTAGAAGCTGTTAAGTACATCAATGATCTAATCATTGATCTGTATAAATGAACATCCACACTATCAGCTTCTTCATCCTTGATCAATGCCTTGTTAGGTTCCATGGGAGTGCTTGTTGTCTTCACAGTGGCAAAATCAAACTTCTTCAATATGTCAGCTGTAACATTCCGTATTTTCAGGTCATTTTATGACATCATTCATTTTGTCATTTTTTTCACTATTTATTTTTTTCTTTTCTCGTACGCGTTCGCTTTTAAATTATAATAGTTATGTTAAATCGCGTAAGCTATAAATTATCAATTAATGTAAACGGACACCAAACGAATTAAAGTTTATGTCAAGCCATCATTATATTATTTTTTTCAAAAGTAATAATTGACTTT